>CATIWJ010116657.1:0-12663 GCA_949640765.1 Croton laevigatus | reverse complement strand
CCTCATATTGCTAGGAAAGTCTTAGAATTTACGGATAAATTAGAAGAGTTAAAACAATTATAGGCATTCGTAGGATTAGTTAATTATGCTAGACCTTATATTAAAGATTTGTCTAAATATACTGGACCACTATATAATAATGCATCACCCAAAGGAAATAGAAAATTTAATGACTAGGATATAGGTTTAGTACAAGCCATCAAAAATTTAGTCAGAAAAATTAAACCTATGACTTTACCTTTAAAAGATGATTATTTAATAATTCAAACTTATGGTTCTAAAGATGGTTGGTCATGTATGTTATTAAAAAGAAAATCTGAGTATTCCACTGAGTTTGAACAATTATGTAGGCATGCATCAGGAAATTATAAAGAAAAAAGTTATCTTACTAGTTTAGACTATGAAATTTTAGCTATAATTTATGCTATAGAAAAGTTTAAGTTGTTTATTCTAGGAAAACAAAAAATCACTATTAGAACAGACTGTGAAGTAATAGTTAAATTTGCTGATACATAAAATGAAAAGAAATTAATAGCAAATATATGGTTAAAATTTAGAGATAATTTATTACAATTAGGTTTAAAATATAAATGGGAACATATTAAAGGCAAGAATAATATAGGTCCAGATATACTTTCTCAATTATCATCTTATATATCTTAATATTTTGCAGGATGAATTTACAGGGAAAAGAACACATTAAAATAGGTGATATTAGTCTTCAAATCCAAAAAGGAGGCAAAACTTTTGCATGTTCTGAAAGGGAAAGACTGGATATTACTCAACAGATTTTAATAGACAGCATCTGGAATATACAAACTGTTAATACTACCTCAGCAATGGGCCGGAAGGTTGTAACAATCAAGGCCTTGATAAAATATTTTCTTAAAATTCCACAGGCTTCTACTACAAAACATTTTGCTTATCATGTTTTAACTACTGGACCTAAGGCTGGAATTTATTCCACCTGGAAAGAAGTACAGGCTATACTAGATAAATACTCTAGGTTTCCTAACTTAAGAAATCCTAAGTTTAAAGGTTTTTATAACTATAAAGAGGCAGATCAATTTGCCAAAAAAATTATAGGCTTAAACTATAAAATACTTGCTGAGTGTCTAAGGCCTTCAACTGGAATTTCACTAAGGCTAAAAACTCCTAACATAATGGAGGACTTGATCCAACTGGATCCACCAGACACTAACACTTATGAGGAGGCTTTGACAAGGGTAAAAGCCCAATGGGCCAGACCCAAAGCTCACAAGCTTACAGTCTTTCGGGTATTCAAACTGGCTATACTATTGCTAATATCACTAGTTTTCAGCTATTTAAAAAATAGACTGGAATAATGGGATCAACTGTTTCAAATCCCATTTGATTTCTGATATTAAAATGTTTAAAGCTTTGTACAATTTTCTACTAAATTTGCAGGATAAAGATGCAAGTGAAACTCCTGGGACAAGAGTTGTAGGAGAAATAGGATATGTTAAAGCTCACTGCCAGAGCAAATATGCAACTTGTAAAACTGAGGATCATCTAGGACTGTTCAGGTGTGAATGTCAAATCTGTAGATACATCCCCAGGGAAATTATAAATCCCAGAGAATTTGAAGTAAGAAACTATATGGGAATCCCTATCATAGTTGAACTACTTTTCAAATATTGCTATCTTACTACCTTGCTGATACCAGACTTCATGCATACTGGAAGTATTCCCTATTTACAGGAATTACTAATATACATGATGGGAAGAGGAGCTTCAGCATTAAACCTTGAAATTACATCAGCTCCACCACAGTTCATCAATGGTGAATTAGTAGACATTGCATACCATAGTGTTTACATTAATACTAGAGAGACTACTGAAGTATGGTATGATAGTCTTCCTAAAAATCATGGAAGTAAATGGCACTGTGGAAATCCTTTTGAATTACAGGTCAAGCACTGGAAGGCAATGGTAATGGCTACTAAATTTGACTGTCTAGAAAAGATTAAAATGGAAGAATATGGAATGGCAGCCTAATACCTTAACTGCAAGATATTTGCTCCAATGGAATACATTGAAGACTACATTGAAAAGGTTCATGCCACTCTAGATGTCGAGCAATTAACTACAATCCACAAGGTCCATATGGCACATGTTTGAATAGGCTCCACTAAAGATAAAAGAGTAAGGACCATCTATTAGATAAAGAAGGAATCATAGCAGGTCTGGTGCTTAGCCTTCCGTGGCCAGATATTTCGCTAAAGGCAGATTCCTTTTGATATTATGTAATAATTACTTTTTGTCATTTGTATAAGCTGGCAGATAGAAACAAATATGTAATAATTCTATCTTGTCACTTAGTGAGTTGGCTGGTAGCTTTACCAGATTCCAACACGTCTTGTATAATTATTATAATTTGTCATCTTTGGTAAGCTAGCAGAATCTAATATATGTCAGCTCTTGCGTCATTTTACTTTTTCCAATAACACCCTCCTAATAAAGGGTAATCAATGTAAAATTTTGTAATATTTTTTGGTTATAAATAGAATGAGAATAGCCCAAGCTCATTACACTTGAGTTGAACTCACCCTTTCTTCCAATTCTCTCTATTGCTCTAAGTGTGACTAAGCTTCTTCCTCCTCCACTTCTAAACCTTATGATCTTTTAAGATCTGTGCAGGTACCTTTATCCATACCCTAACCTTGCATAAGCATACTGTTCAACTACATATAATGTTTGCATTAAGACCATGATAGGCTAGACATAATCTTTGGTCATTTATCTTAAGGAAGTAATGATATGTCACTAAAACTGTGCTAAATTGAATTTACAGATTCTTATGAATCCCATGTTAAAATAAATTTTATAACAAGTTCTATATTAAAAATAATCCTTAAAATATATCTAAATAAGTGTAAACTGATGTATTGGTCTTGATGTTTTTATCTATTAATGACACAAAAGATGTAAGCTTAGGGGAAGTTATAAGTCCTTATGGAAAAGGCAGTTGAGTACCCGATAATAGCAAAAAGATAAGTATCAAATAATGGATAATGCATCTAATTAGGACCAACATATTAGTTTGTCCAACATATTAGTTTGTTCTTATTTTGATAAATTTTATGTGAATATTTTTAGTATGAAACTGTAGTAAATTTAGAATAATATGGAACTTATAAGAATCTGTAAAGCCCAATTTATTATAGTTTTAAAGATATATTTTTATTTCCTAAAAGATAAATGATCAAAGACATTTGATTAAAAATGGTTATTGAATACTATGAGTATTACAAAAACAATCCAAGTAGGAGAGGATTACATGATTATTAGGATATACATGAACTGGACTTAGATAAAAAACTATGCTATTTCTTTGCATTTAATAAAGACAAAAACTTCGATAGATTTTTACCACTAGAAATACAGAAAAAAATAGTCTTCTATGTACAAGATATGTTTAACGTTGAACTTGAACTGGAATACAGAAGAATTGATGAAATGTTTGAAACTGAATGTGGATTTAATACTGTTTTCTATGATGATGACTACGACTATTTTGATTATGACTATTACTATTTTGAATATTTCTAATGGCTGATGATATGAATGAAAGAATTTGGATATGTCAAAATGCATTAGATAAACAGAAAAATAAAATGGCATTAACAGAACTGTTTAGTAGAAAGAAAATTGTCACATCCCAACTGGAAAATCTAAAATTAATACATGACAAATTAAGAGAACACTATCATAATAAATTGTTTGTTCCTAATATATCTAGAGAAAGTTTGGAATGGTCAAAAAATAGACTTGTCCAAAGTAAAATTTTAATATCTGCTATGGAACTGAATCTTAACTACATAAATAATGAAATCAATAATAGGTGTTTTTAGATATCTTACTAGGTTTAACAACAATAATCAATACATAAATAATAATAAATAACTAATAAATAAATATATTATAATAATAATAATAATAATAAGTACATAAATAAATACATTAATAATAATAATAATAAATATACAACTAATAATAATAATAATAATTCTCTGCTTCAAACCAAACAGTTACAAAGGGAATCAATGGGCAAACCATTCTGTTTCTGGATCATAACTAAACAGGAAAAGGTACTCCAATTCTCTGTTTCCTTTCTCCTTGTTTCCCTTTCCTAATTCCATTCTGTTTCCCCTGCGCGAACCAAATGCCCCCTAAGGCCTATCTCCTACAATCCTTCTTTATTTCTTTCTTTCTAAAAGGCCCATCACATTATTTTATGGCCCAACTCTCAAGCCCTTAATTACATCCTCAATAGGCCTAACACATCTCCTTTCACTTACATTCTTATCTCTTTTATCTTACATTTCTAATAAGGCCCTACTTCATTTGGCCCATTAACATGTCAAGATATCATATTTACCTCATTGCCCTTTCGCAATGATCCTACACGACGAGTCTCTTAAATTTCAATTGACACTTAATCAACTTATGACAACTCATATATTATTGAAATAAAAGAGGTAGTGACGTGACATAAAATATATTTTTGGCAGAAGATTTAGTGTGGTATGGTTTGGGTATGGCTTTTTAATTTTTCCCATTAAACAAATGGGTTAAGTAATTGAAGGAATGGTGAGGTATGGTGTTTTTAGTGAAGTGTTAGAAATTGTTGGGTATGAAATAGAGCAGAAGAAGTTAAGAAAGCAGACGAGAAAGAAGAGGATACTCTGTAAATTTTTTAAACTAGAAGAAACTTTCTTAAGCCATCTTTACTATCCTATATCAAATTTCAAAACCGAGACCACCAGGCCATTCCTGGAAGTCTGGTGATCAAGTTAGACGTAAGAAACACTGTAACCCATCGCAGGAAGGGCGTTTACCAGCCGGGTCTAGGGGTGATCAAAATCGGTTCGATTCACTGAACGGAACTGTATCATGAAAACCGATTGAAAAACAAATTTTTTTTGAAAAATCAAAAACCGAATTTTCAAGACAGAAACCTAATTTTAACCGAACTGATAAAACGGATTAGTTTCGGTTCGGTTTTGATTTGAAACCGAATATTCTATCACCATCACTGTTTGAATTAAAAATGCAAACCACAAACTCAAACTCAGCCAACTTTCATATCAAAATGCAAACAGACAGATGAAATTAGATCCAAAGGCAAACAATATTATTTACAACGAATTCAACAACAACAACTAAAAAAACAAATCAAATGCAAACAATATTATCTCTTAACAACAAATCAAATCTTTTTTTTTTTTTTTCAGAAACAGCAAATCAAATCCATCAAGCAAAAAATACTCCTTTATAATTTACTTAACAAACGATATGTAACTATAGTATTTTCTTAGCAACAAAAGCAGAAAAAAATTACAAACCCAAGAATTAATAATAAAAAAAAAACAAAAACTAAAGAAAACAACCAAAACCGATTTTCATGAAGCTGCATCTGTTCGTCGTTTTTGTTCATCTCAGCTTCTCTTTCGTTTTGTCTTCCTGATCTCTCTCGATCTCCTCTGTAAAACCACAGTCTCCCTCTCGAATGATTGCTCTAAACTCTTTCTGTCAACCACCGACCGAGAATCCTCAAAATCCCTAGCTGCAAATCGCCGCTTCCGTCTTCGATTGCAAATCCTAGCACCAAAGATTCCACCTCCTTTTTGCCGCCCTCTGTTCTTCGTTCTAGATCGATGAATCACCGGCGAGAGCGAAAAGAGGAAACATAGGCGGCGCAACGGCGAGAGAAAAGTGAGGAAATGAAGAAGATATGCAGAAATAATGAAGGCTGGAAGAAATTAGGGTATATTAGGGTATGTATATATAGCAGGCTTGGTGGTGAAGAAGAGGAATCGAAAGGCTTGTATCATCGGCGTTGAGGGTGTTTGCCGATCTGAAATGGTGAGGGAAAGCAGCAGAGGGTGAAGGTAGAAGAAGAAAGGAGAGAAAAGAAGAAGAGGAGGGGCGGCTGTGTTGGTGGTGAATGGTGATTTAGGGTTATATATATATATATATATATATCGGTTTCAATCGGTTTGGTTCGATTTTTTCCCTTTCAAACCGATAACCAAACCGAATAATTCAATTTTTCAAATTTTTAGACTGGTAACAGAACCAAAAAATCGGTTTACCATTTTTCCAGTTCGGTTCGATTTGATGACCCCTAGCCGGGTCAACCACTAGTAGTCCAGATACCTGTGGGTAACCCGAAGTATTCAAAGCATCGTATTTCAAACTCCGGCGATTTTTCGGTCTTTCTGACTCCACGAACAGATCGGCAGTAAGCAAAGGAAGAGATCAATACTCTTTTTACCTCCTGTAGTCGCCGAAATTGTTAATGGGCCGATCAGGTCGTCAGGTCATGTAGAACCTATTATAGACAATCGGAAGAGGAAGGCGATTTCGCATGGCGTCGCTTTAGGCTTTGTGAAACGGCATCGTTTCCCTTAGACCAAAATGCAGCGTTTTGAACCTAAGTGGGCAAGTCTTCATACCCCAAAACGACAGCATTTTGGTTGGCCAACTTCAGTTTAGTACTCTAGTTTCTTGCATTTCTTAGCATGACCCCTGAAGTTTTTGTATCTTTACATTCAAGTCACTCCATCCCTATTTCTTTAGGTAATCGACCCCTAATTTTAATTCTCCTTTTAATTAGGTCCAGAAGCTTAATTAATTAATTAAATTGTAATTATTTTGAGATTTAATATAATTAGGGACCTAAATAAAATATTTGGACATTAAAAAAAAATTGGACAACTGTTAAATTAATTAAATTGATGTAATTTATTATAAAAAATATTTAGAGACTTAATTAGTTAATATTTGGACATTTAATGTAGAAAATAGTAAAAATATGAAATAAAAAGGGGAGATACTTAGGAAAAAAAATATTTGGACAATATTTCTTACAAAAAGAAAATATATATTAATGACGTTAGTTCCGTCCGAAAAGAAGGAGGAAGATCCGAAACAAAAAGGGAGTGTAGAATAGAGGAGACCGTAAAAATAAGATTTGATACTTTAACTACGAAAATATCGGTTTATTATTTTTAAATATGCTATTAATTTATTATAAATTTTTAAAAATATAATACGTTGTGATTTAAATTGTTGATTTGGATGAATATAATATTTTGTGATAAAATTGTGATTTGGGAAAAAATATATTATTTGTGATTAAATTATGACTTTGAAAAATAATTATTTTTGCTCTACTTAGGTTAAGTTGTACTAGTGAGATAAGAGTATGATGTATCATATAACTTATTTGCAATACTGCCACTTCAGAAATTATCACTTCGGTTATTCCGGCTTTGGCTGTGAAACTATTAGTTCGGATATATTGGCTTCGACCGTTAAAGTATTACTTCGGATATTTTGGTTTTGACTATTATTACTTCGGATATTCTAATTTCGACCGTGAATTATTACTTCGAAACTTCGAAAACTTTATCCCTGGATTCAACTCTATGCCTTGTAGAGCCAATTGGAGTTTAAAAATAATAAAAGTTGAATTAATATTTAATTCATTCATTATTTTATTTCAAGTTAATTATTTATTTAGTTTAAGATTTTATTTTAAATTGTTCATTTAAATAAATATTTGTTTTAATGTTAGCATGCATTTAAAAATTGTTATTTTCATAATTCAAGTATTTATTGAGCGTAATTGCTCAGCGAGTTATTATTTGTAACTCATAGGTACCGAGGAAGAGAAGAAATAGGAGTTAGTAGACCGTTAGTCGCTAGCCAACACCAGAATTTTATCCTTTAGGTTAAAATATGTTGTTTTTGTAATACATTTATAAGCTTACCGAAGTAGACCTATAAGAGGGCTACACGCGTATTTTGAACGATATGCAGAACATAAATATTGTTTTTTCGTTTAAATTAATACATTACAAATACAATAATAAATTTACAATTTACACTTTTACATTTTACAATTCTACAGTATATGCCATACTACCCTAACTTCTAATAGTCCTTTTGCTGATCCTCTAGTCTGACTTCCTTTCCGATCCTTTGCTACCTACAAGTTAGTAAAAACTAACTTGCTGAGTATTAAGCTCAGTGGATACATTACGCACATAAATACAATGCCAGATAATAAGGAATCATTCTAATATAGATAACAAGTAGTACACACATACCATCACAACATGTCATAGCACATATTCATAGCATATCAATTAAGGATAAAGTATCAAACCTTATTGTAGCCGTCTGTCCTCTGCTTCTCCCATGTATCCGTGCTCTAATTAGTTCCCGTAGTTATCTAATCCAATAATTTACAACTCGATTAATTCATTGCTTCAGTTATTATTAAACCCTTATATTATTCCTATTAATTCATTTTACATATATTCTCCACTCAACTCGGTATTTATACTATTTCTTATTTATTCTTTTAGAATCGGCTTATGACGGAATAGTTATTTACTATTTAACTTATCTTTTTATTTCTTTCTAAATTATTTCTACTATTCTGAGTCCCATTATCTATTTCGATTATTTGCTAATTAGCCCTAGAATTATTTACTTTAACTATAGTAATTATTTAACTCGTTTTATGCTTCCATGCTTATTAAACAATCTACTTGTTCGCCCAATTATTCATTATCAGTCAACGGTCAAATTTATATTTCCACTTTATGTATCTAGTAGTTTGCTTTATAGCACATTCTTATTCTTCTAACATTCCTATTAATTATATTTACCAATTAAATCTCTAATTAGTCATTATAATTCGTCCTTTGGATGTCACTTATCAATGTTTATTTGTCAACTAATCAAAGTCCGGTTATTCAAATTATTAATTATTATTACATATCAAATTCCATTAGTTCTAATTTAAGTCTCATATTAAATTAATGCCAATGGTAATTAAATTCATTAATTATAAAGCGATCAAACACGTGATCCTTCAATTTGAGATAGTAAGCCATACTTTACGTCAGGCATCGTTAATGAATGTCACAAAGTATCTGCTCCCATCAAGTGATTCTTCTTCAATAGGTCCACATACATCAGAGCGGACAAGGATGAGCAATTTAGAACAATTCTTTCCGATGGTATTAAAGGAAACTCAGTGTTATTTCCCAAATAGACAGTGCTCATAAGGATCCAAGGAAACATCTTTGTCAAATGAGATAGCCTCCTTCTTTGCAAGAGCTGTCAATCCCTTCATATTCATATGACCCAATCTCCTATGCCACAAGTTTGGTGAATTGTTTTCTTCAACAGTATTGAGGCTTGGCTAACACAACTTAACATTGGTCTTATAAAGACTACCATAAATTTGTCCTCTTGCAATAATCATAGAGCATTTGGATAACTTTCACATACCTTTTCCAAAGTGACTTTCATATCTCTCACGATCCAGAACTATATGTGAGATAAGATTGAATATCAGATTCGGAACATGTCAAACATTTTTCAATACAAATGTGCCCCAACGCCTATTCTTATATGCACATCACCAATGCCAACAATGCTTTAAAAACTGGTGATTCCCATCTTCATAGTACCATGGTCTCCCAAATTATAAGTTGTGAATAGATTTCAATCTGGAGTGGGATAAAAAGATGCAGCAATATCAATCACCCACTCAATATCATAAGTGCTTATATTGAGGCATGCGTCTTTTTTGTATATCACAAGTGCAATGTCTGAAGACATAGTGACTATAGTCTCACCATCTTATTTTCTCTGACTCGTTTGAGTTTGCTCCCTTAAAAACTTTTGGCATTCCTTTTTTTTTATACCCGTAAATACCAAAATGGTTACAACAGCCCTCGAACCGAGTATTGGTATCATCGGACTTTCCTCACTCTTATGATCTCCCTCGACTTTGGGATCTTCCTTGACCTCAACCTCTGCTCTACCTCGACCTCGTCCTCTACCTTTGTTTCTGCCTCCCCCTTATCCATTATTTTCTGAAATAAAGGCATACGACTGATTAGTCTCAGCTTCTTTTCTACGGGCTTCCTCGTTTATTAGGGCATTTGTAACCATTTGCATACTTACTTTACCACCAAGGCAGAATTACTGAAAGTAACAATAAGCGTCTTCCAGCTATTAGGTAGAGAACTCAGAAGCAATATGGCCTGCTCCTCATCTTCGAGAATCCATTCAGCAGTATTGAGCTGATTCACGAGATCCTGAAATTGACTCATGTGTTATATCACAGAGGCACCACTATGTAACTTATAGTTTACCAAATGTCTCATTAGCAGCATTTTATTTCGAGTGATTTTCTCTTGGTAAATACTCTCAAGCTTTTCCCAAAGTTTGTACGCACTCTGTTATTAAGTAATATAATGGTATACACTATGATCGATCCATTGTCGAATTTTTACGACAGTTTTCTTATTCATTTTATACCACTCCTCGTCGGTCTTCTTGGGGTTTGATACCTTTACTGTCGAGTGGCTCAGCTAAATCTTTCAAAATTAGCAAATCCTCCATATGAGGTTTTTCACATGTTTTAATTTGTGGAAGTGAGCAAAATCATGGTATCTGATGATGATTTCTCCATTTTAAAGTATGTTGAATTTGCTTGTACCAGATTATGGAGGCAAAATTAGTCAAAACGGAGCTTACAAACGAATTCGGAATGCTAAAAAATAGTAGGAACTGATCTGACAACATTAAAAATCGGTCTAGAACAAGATGAACCAGACTTAAGAAATGTAAACCGAATCGGATCGATTCAAGCCAGTGGGCTGAGATTTTGGTGACGTGGCAGAATGACAGAGCGCCACATGTCACAGCCTAGAAGCTAACTGGACAGGCTGGCATGGCAGATGACTCGGCAAAGGAGATGATATGGCAGCAAACGCGACATGCGTCTGATGTGGCAGATGACGTGGATCGATGATGTGGCAAGATAACATGGGACTTGACTGGGCTTTAGTGCTGATGTGTCGATGATGTGGCACTTACATGTGCTGACATGTTGATGACGTGGCTGCTGACTGTCATCTTCAACCTCCAGTTGGTGTGTGTGGCATGTGGATCAGGAAAGTTGATGACGCACCAACGCGTATTGGCGCGGGCAGCGTCTTCTAATTTCCGTTCAGCCTCCAGAAAGTTTCAGATTCCTTTTCTCGATGAGAGGAACACAATGATATGTTCAGAATTTAATTTCAAGAAAAACTAAAAAAAAAAAGATTTTTAAAAAGTATGAATTTTTTAAGGAAAAACTCTGGAAAAATTTTGAAGAGCTCAACCAGGCTCTGATACCACTTGTTAGGATTGGAAAAATCTTGTATTCATAACTAGAAATAGAATTACAGGAGGAGACAAACTCCCTCAACTATAAAAAACCAATCCTATCTAACTCTCACTCTAAGTGTATATCTCTCTATTACACAACTCTCTCTGTTGTGTTTTCTGCTCACTCTTGCTTGATAATTCAAATGCTGGAGAAAGGCTCTCTATTTATAGGACAAAAAATGAGTGTGAACAAGATCCATCATTGTCAACAATGGTGGTTTAGATGGAGTTGGTAACCATACATGTCAACATGGACAAGATAGTCAACTAAGTAGAAAACCCTTTTTGACTATAATGGTTGGATATTCAACACTATTTACCCACTTGGTAATATTTTGTAATATTTTTATAAATTCAACAAAAATTTATTTTGAGGAAATTAAATAAGTTAAATATTTGAATAATAATCATGATGAAGAAATGGACATTTCAAGAATAATATTGGAATTTTCGACTATGAGGGCATTTTGGTTATTTTAGCCATTACAAAATTTTAGACTCGAAATTTAGTCTCAAAATGTTAAGATTTGGAATATAGACATCGAGACAATTGATTTGAGTATAATATTGATATGATATGAAGATTTGTGAATTTTTACTCACGTTGGGTAAAAATCGGTAAATCAATTTTACCATTGTAAAATGGAAAAAATCATCAATAATTGGCAGAAACGTCATGATTAAGGTTTGTATTGTAAATAATATTAGATAAGAATATAGTCCTCCACCAATGAAAATTCAAAGTGAAAGATAAGATTTGATAAGTATGATTAAAATAATTAAGGATATTTTTCACAAATTGTGGTTCAAAATTAATTTGAGTACTATTTTGAGGCCTATAAATAGACCCCAAACCCTTGAAGGTTTATTAGAATGCAAATAAGTTTGGAAAAGTCCTTAAAATTGAGAGAAAATACAAAAATTTTGGGTGTTTGTCATTACGACAAAAACTAAGGAAGGAGAACCAAACCCAAAGGCAAAAATAAAAATAACCAAGTTGAAAAAAGTTTTGAACTTTAACTTTGAATAAAATGTTTTCAAGTTTATTCTTCATTTATTTTGAGTTCATTATTTGATATTGTTATTATTTAAGTTTATTTATATCTTTATATACTATTACTATTATTATTACTATTATTATTATTATTATTACCAATATTAATATTTCAATATTGCTTAATTTAATATTTATTTATTTTATTGTTCATTCATTTTATAAGTTCAATTTAATTTACTTATTAATTATTTTAATATTATTAGAAACAAATATTTTTGGGAAATATATAAGTAACTAAGTTTATTTTAGGAAAATTCAAAGTACCTAAAATAACTTAGACAAATTTTATCATAAAAGATTTTTAAATTAAAGGTTTGGATTTTTGAGAAAACATGATT
>CATIWJ010116656.1:0-10601 GCA_949640765.1 Croton laevigatus | reverse complement strand
TAAGAATACGAAATTCAAATCCAATAACTCATATCAAATTTTCTTTACTGCTATAATAATTCATTTACCGATGGGTTATCTTTTTATTTACTGTCTGCCTTTTTTTCCTCTTATACCATACAAATTATATTTTTTCAAATTCTGAACACAAATTTAACATTACTTATTTATTTGTATTGTTCTCATCTATAAAGTATTTTGGTAGAGTAATGAAGGTAAGACAATTTTAAATCCAGAACACAAGTTCATGATTCCCTGGAACATAAGTTCATGAGATTCCCTGCAACGTAAGTTCCCGATTAGTTTGGGCATCGACCCTTTAAATGATTTGGACATTGGTTTCAAACGCCACCGTTTTGGACAAAAAGCAGAATATTTTAATATCTCAATCTTCTTGCTCTCCCAACTTCTCTGTGTTGGGTTTCACCAGACCCAATCACCCATTTAGGTCAATAGAGATTCCGACGGAGATAGGCGGAAAGCAAGGTACCGTTCTCCTCTTCTCAACAACACCAGTCCTTTCCCGATCTTAAAACTGACAGACAGTGACCGGAGTTGAAGGTAGAAGCTTAAGAATGTCACGGGTTACCCATTGTGTTGATGGATAGTCCGATCGGATATTTACCTTCCAGTAATAGGTCGCCTGATTTCTTAAGGTAAACAGGTTCCATGGGTTCCCAGGAGATGATTGATGGTGTTAGTTTTTGAATTTAACAAAGGAAATGAGAGTTGGTATTTCAAAATTTTCTTTCAGTTTCCTTTAATTGAAACTGCTGCAGCTTCTTTTCTTCTTTTTCCTTATTTAGATCCTGTTTCACTTCTCAAATCCTCATAGTATCACAAGCATTTGATTTCCCTTAAGAATTTTTCCGTAGCCTTTAATGGAAAGTGGTTTCTGGTGAGAGAAAATTGAAAGTTAAAGAGTAGCAATTTTCTGTGTTTAAGTTCACTTTCCTTCATTTTCAATCTGAATTCATAGTATTGTTGCCACCTAATTGTAACACTCCTTATAAGCTTACCGAAGTAGACCTATAAGAGGGTTACACGTGTAACTCTCATTCTAAACCCACGAATGAGTCTAGAAGAAGCGTTAGTGTTTCTTGGTTTTCGAGTCGGTTACCTACTTATACTTTATATACATAAACAAAACAATTACATCCTAAATGTCTTTGCTAAATATGCTTCCAACATTACAACATAGTTAAGTTCTAATAATATATATAAACCATCATAATTACAAGTTTCGAATGTCCAAAAGAATATAATTACATAACCATAATAAGCCCTAAGTGATTTATGTATATGCCGGATTTATGAATGACAAAATAACCAAAAACAATACCCAAGAGAATGTGTTGGTGTGCTGAGAAGGACCAGCTGCGACTGACGACTATCTACTCAGCTACTTTCTTTAACCTACGAGTTTAAATAGGCAAACTCGCTGAGCAAACTATTACTCAGTGAATGTTTTAACCGAAGTTGAAATAAAATATTTATATAAAAGCATTTGAAAACATTTAAATAAACGTAACAAGCATTTGTAAACAAAACAAGTAAATACAATTTGTTAATAGTCAAGCATTCGTTCAATTCATATTATAGCTCTAGTGGCACTCGAAAGAACTCGACGATAAGAATCGGGGCCCTATGCATATCCCGTATAGCCATTTATAGACTAATACGCCGATACCATAGGTATTATATTCTCATTCCTTTTTAGCCAACACGTATTCCGTATAGCCATTTATAGACTATAACGCCAATACGGTTCTCATATATCATATCACTATTCGTATCAATATCATATCATTTCCGTAGTTTAACCCTACGATGCATCGTATTCTTATCACTAGCGTTCTAAATCGAGCCACATGAGCATTTAAATCAATTCAACATTTATAAACATATCTCATCCCATTCTCAAGTTTCATATAACATCAACATTCTTTCCAATTATCATACTCAATTGCATCATTAAATGATCAATATCGATATCTCAAAGCCAAATCTCTTTATGTTTAAATTTCATAAAGGCAGATTAGAAATCCTTTCAAAATTGTTATGACTGTCGTGCGCTCTACCTAAGTCTCGAGCGTGAGGCCTTCTCTGCTTGTTTACAACGTGAGCGAGATTGCCACATGGTGTGTGACAATTGCGGGCATACTGAAAACATAGGCAGTCGTGAGCATAACAACCACATGGTGCGTGACCGTCATGTGCGTGAAGAATGCCACAAATCCCTTCTGTTTCCCCATAAAGTAGTCGCGAGCGCGACACTTGTGTGTCCATATGGATTTTTCATACGTTGTTCAAATACATCTTTCCAACAAAACCCAAGCTCATTAACTTCAAATCATAGCCACATTAACATAATAGTATTCAAAAACTTAAGGTAAGTAAACATTAAATATTTTCAAAAGAAATTCAAAAATCAACTTAAAAAGGGGTGGGTTAAAGCATCAAACCTCAAAATAGAGCCTTCCACAAAGCTAGGCAACTTTTTTGCCCTTCTCTTTTCCTCTATTCTCCAAATCACCTATAGTATGAACATATTTTAGCTTTTAATAAGAAATTAAACTCAAACCCTAATCTTTCTTTCCTAGGGTTTCTATAAATCTCTAAATCTTAGCTAAGCTAACCCAAACTATACATCTCTTGATCATTTTTAGCATAAATTATAAGAGTCCTAATTAATCTTTGATAAAAACCCTAGCATTAACTTATATACTATCTCTTATGTCTTAGTCTACCAAACCTCCTCTTGTAACTTAGGCGTTAGGTCTTGTAAATCTTCCTTTAGCTCTTGAAGTGAGACCAATCAAAGTTGGAAGAAGAGATAGAGGTGGATGATGGAGATGGTGGGTGGAAGAATGTGAGAGAAGAGGAGAAGGATAAAGAGGGGGCGGTAAGGAAAGGGGAGAAAAAGGAGGTGGAGTGTTATAGATCTTAGGGGAAAGATGTGTGTGTTAAGCATTTTATAGTGTCTCCCTTTAGGTCATGGGCTCGGCCCAAGTTACAAACACCTTTTTTTCTTCCTAAATTCCCAAAAAGGCCCATTACTTATCTTCCTAATTAGCTCAATTATCATAACTCTTAGTTACAATACATAATTTACCTCGGGTTTAGTCATCGTTAGCACAAATCTTCGAGGTTGGCTTCGACGCTTCTACGCCTCAGCATCCGAAATTCCTATAAAGACACTATTCGCTAATAACAACTCGAGAAATACCAATTTATGAATAAATGGGATGTTACATAATTCCATGCAATTTCCACCCGTTCATCAATCCCTACCATTAGCATTTCCCTTTTAAATTTTTTACATATAACACAGATTTTTCTCACTCACATTCTAGTCATCAAGTTCCTAATTCTCTTATCATTTAAATCCTAATTCGACCAATTACCCCTTGATCCTTAAGATTCCAAATCCAATTTCAATTTAGTCTCCTTTCATTAAATTTTTTATATCAATTTGTATTTAAATTCCTAATATTTTATTATTTTAAATTTTAATATTAATTAAGATTTTTATTTCTTAAATTACGATTCTGTCACTCTGACACATTTTTTACGGTCGAAATGTGATAAACATCATCCATTTAACTAACACCATACTCCTCTTAGTTCCACAGAAACCCTAAATGAAAGACCGACATATTCTTTCCAACTCATAATAAACCAAAACTAGAATGACATTTGGTTTGAAATGAATAAGAAGGAATAACTATAATTACAGATTTTGCCAAAGTTATCCTTCCAGCTAGAGAAAGTTGCTTAATTTTCTATCTTGACATCTTTGACTGAACTTGTTCCACCAAATGACTAAAATTACTTCTCTTGCGTGAATCATAAAAAATAAGGATCCCTAGATACTTTTGAATGACTTAGTAACCTTGAACCCACTTAATCTACCCAAGCTAGAAGCAAGTTCCCGTGGAACATTTTTTCAAAAAAAAGAAACATGATTGTTTCTACAATGCTCTACTTCTGACCCAAGCATTCTAAAAAATGTCCGCAGACATTTAGCTGTTGCTTTGAAGCTTCCGAGAATAATAATATATCATGTGTAAAGAATAAATGCTAAAGAAGTGGTCCTCCATGTTGTGCCTTAGTTCCAAATCCCTTGTTTTGATTAGTTGACAAACCTATACTTGAAATTGTGAAGCTACTGATGTTGTTTCGAGTATATCTATGTGTTTTCAGTGAATATCCTTCATATCGAAGCAAAATAAGTTGAAACAGATAAGAAATTCAGCAAGTTTGGAATACTGCAGAATAGTCGCGACCGCGACCATATAGTCGCGCCCGCGACTCAACCAAGGTAGAAGTCCAAAATTTTTATCAGCCCTTGGGATCGTCGAAACTCAGAAGTCTCGACCAAGTCTCGCCCGAGAATCGACCTCAGCACCTCAGTCGCGCCTGCTACCATGTTAGTCTCGGTCACGACTCAACATTCAGAAAAATTCTCAAAGCTCCTGGAAGTGTCGAGACTCAGAAGTCTCGCCGTAGTCTCGCTTGAGATTCAGCCTCAGCACTGAAGTCGTGCCCATTACCAAATTGTCTCGGTCTCGACTTAACTGGAAAAGTTTGAACTACTCGTGACTCTCATGTCTCTCGCCCGCAATCTTCAAATTAAAAAGAGCCGTTGATATCTACGTGTCAAGTCTCGGTCGAGACACCTGGAGTCTCGGTCGCGACCATACATGTGCAGGTGAATAATTAGGTGACAGATAAGATGCTGCCAGACATGCCAGAAGAATATTCTTAGCCTTTTCAGGCTTTACAGATGAGTCACGGTCGCGACCCAGTTTTATATGCAGAAATACAGCTTTTTCTGATATTCTTCAAACGGCCATATTTTGAATTTCTGGGTATAAATAACCCCATTTTATATCAGTAGGTTTAACAACACTACTGTTGCACTTAATACTTCAAAATCCTTATACTCTTTCATTAAAATCAATCTCTTTGTTAAGTGTTTGTTGGATAATCCTTAAAAACAACATTTGTTGTAATAGTTGTGAGTTAGTTATAAACTCTGTAAAGTTTGGAGTTAGCTATAAACTCTAAGTTTGAGGTTAACTTCCTAAAACCTCATTGTAATTCCATTGGTGTTAGTAGAACCCAATTCCTTTCTAGGATTGGAGAAGTGGACGTAGGCTCGAGATTATAGCCGAACCACTATAAATTCCTACTATTCATACCACCTAATTTCCGCTTAAAATTTTTAGAAGGCCACTAATTCACCCCCCTCTTAGTTGCCAAGGGACCAACACTCCATAGATAAATAGATAAGTTTTTCACTTTTTCTTTGAAACTATTAGTTTAATACCATGTGTGTTAATGCATTTTTTTACCCCAAAAAATAAAAGTTTGATGATGAGATCAGACTTAAGAGCACATGAGTATTCTTTTGAAGCTTACATAAAATATTCTTTTAAAATTTGAAAAAATAGTGTTTTCATTGCTTTTGAAACCTATCTATCGTTCATGTGCAGAAACCCCTAAAACTTATCGAAAACTCGTATATTTGATGTTGATAGCTTTCCATTGCTAAAACTTGGTGTTTTGGATTAAAATCATTTGTTTGAAAGATTTCCCTAACCTCTCCTGATTGGCATGGTAACCTAACAAAAATCCTTTGGCATTGACAAAAGAGTTCTCGATAAGTTTTTGTGTGTTTCTGCGTCTTTCCAGAAATCAGCAAAGTTTTTCGAAGAACAGTGTCATGGCGGTAGTTTTTTGTGTAGTGGCGACACTTTAATCTTCCTTAAGGAGTACGAAGTGCCACGTAAGCATTGTCAGGTGGCTCTTCCATAGTGGTATTCTTTTGACCTTAGCAGTGCAGTCCTATGCCATGACAGCACTGGCCTATTTTTGTAAAGACGTCTTTTTGTCAGAATGACACGTGTCTAGGGTGTCACTTCTAAAATTTAAAATAAATTTATCATTTTTTACCATAAAAAAAAAAAAGAGTTTTCCCAATGTTAAAGAGAGTACCACCATATTTTTTTAAGGTTCTTCCTTTTCCAAGGAAGATTCTAAAGATTATTAGGTGTTGTGAGAGGAATCCTCCATTTTTGGATTTGGTTTTACTCAACAACCTTCATTTCAATCAATATAAAGTGAGTTTTGGGTTTGGGTTTTAGTTGTTCTTGGTTTCAAACATTATTGGTGAATACTTGGTGATTAAGAACATATTCTTTTGGTTGAAAGCTCCTAAGTCTTTTTGAGGGCTACATAATCCCTAAATCTTTTGGTTGTCTTTTATTCATTTCCATTCTTTATGTGTTTTTTTTTATATCTACTTAGATCTTTTATTTCCTACCCTTAAGTTTATTTTAAAAGGTTAGGGGTTTCATTTAAAAAGTGGAACCTAGATTTCTAAGGATCTCCAAAAGAGAATCCTTGGAGATCTAACTCTATTTCTTTTGTAAAACCCCTTTACCTCTTTGAAAAGTTCATAAATAAAGTATTTTGGACCTTGTTAAAAACTAAACAGTACTGCCAGAGATAGATCAGTATTGTCGCAGCACAATCCTGTGTCATGGTGGCACAGATCTTGACTTCAGTAGCCTGGATCCTTTAAAAATGAATCTTTTCTAAAAATATTGAGTAATAATGCAACTAGAAGGATGATCAATACCACAATGGCATATTCTTGTGTCATGGAAGCACTGGTCTTCAGTCCAGAACACATGAGTTGCTTAAAAAGGGTTTTCTCAAATTTGTTAAGGTCCTTTTATGTAAATGAAATAAAATAAATCAGTTTGAACAAAATAAGTCACTTGAGGGTTAGGCCATTTATAATTTTTTTAGATCTATTGTTAAAAGTACATTTGTTCATGTAGACGTTAAATTTAGATTTTGTTAATATGTGTGATTTAAAACTCAACATGTATAGGTTGTATTTGTTTCGTTATTAATAAATGTATGTTTAATTAAAAGCATGTTTAAGCGTATGGATGAATGGATCAAGTATGATTAGGGGCTCATTTTCATGTTTAGTTGAAAATAAGGAGCCAAATTTAATGTTGTGCATGTTTAGGTGGATTTTGGAAAAATATGGGCCTAAAGGCTAGAATATAATTTAATAGGACCTAAATGTAATTAATTTTATGTTTATTTCCCATTTTGATTATGATTGAATGGATGCTTTATGAATGGATGATAATTGCCACGATTAATGTTTTCCCAATTAATGTTAAGGGATCCGTTTGACCTAAATAAAATAATAACTTGTTTTCTTAAGTAAAATGAACTTAAAAGATAAGACAACTTTAGGTGAGTCATGTAAATCCGAGTATCATTTAGGCACAATACCTAAACGATGTAGCTTATTCCCTTACCCTAGCCATGAAGTCCTAGGTTTAAGTTCAAGCCTTCTCACTTAAAATAGAGTCAATTAAATATTTTTAAAGAAATTAAAATTTGTTCCCATAAATGGGTGGTGACTTTAAAATTATTTTCTAAGACCGACTAGTTCGGTAATGTGCTCAACCACTAAATTTTATCACCACTTTAATAGAATCTAAAAGATTGGATGAAGACATAATTTAAAGAAAAACGAAAAGAAGGCAACATGCATGCCCTAGAAGAGTTCACTCAAAAAGTTAGAGAACGTTTAAGGAAAACTAAAGGGACGCTCAATGAGGGGATAGTTATAGAGATTTGACAAAATGATAAGATAATGACATATTGCTCCCTTTTTATAGGCAACAGAAACATGGAGCATCAGGTGCATTAATGGCATCTAAATGACCAGCGTATCCTTTGAAACCCATGAAAAAACTAAGGATAAGCATGGTAATTAACCAACAATTTAGTGAACTGCCACACGGGTAGAAAGTTCTGGAAGTTAAAGCATACAGGAGTTCCCGCCAATTACTCCCCCCGAGTTTTACCAACCTAGTTAAGTACTTTAAAGAGAAAGAGAGTTGTGCTCAAGGTGTTTAAAATGACCCTGATACTCTGACGTTGTTAACCAAGATATGAAATGACTTGCACCCACTTGCACCCGGGGGGGGGGGGGGGGGGGCGGGGGGGACATCTATAAGCCTCCCTACCCTCTTAAGGCAAATAACTAAACTTGCACCTAACTCAAAGAGAGGTCGCCCATCTATCAGCATAAATTTCACCCGAGCGATCTTTCCATACGACCAAGGTGAAAATACATTCTAGAGCTCTCTCCCTTAGCGAGCCCAAGCCAGAGTTACAAGCGGTCCCACCATTGGCAGGTTACCCACTACATACGTGACGTCTTCTGAATTCCGTACCATAGCTCATGCCTCTACATACCACTACCCATGCCTCTCATTGTGGATGTAGAGTGTCCTGACCATACCCATTACTGTGGACATACAATGCCTCAGACCACTATAAATACTCTTCCAACCATAAATAAACTAAGAGAACTTTTCAGTCTACAAGCCTAAAATACTAAGTTTGAGCTTAGCTTAAAAAAACTTACTTGTAATCTTGTTGAAGATTAGTGTAACTCAATTCTTGAGGGAATTTGAGAAGTGGATGAAAGGTTTGGGTTGTATCAAGCACCATCATAGATTTCGTGCCCAAATTATTTACATAAAAAGAAACCGGTTTAAAAGATACTTCTACATCATTATTTTCACAAAATTGATAAAAATATATAAGGTTCTTATTCAAAGTAGGTACACAAAGAACATTATTGAGATTTAAATCCCCTGACATAGTGGAGAAAGTTATTGACCCAATATGAGTGATTGAATGACTTGTACCATCGCTCAACATCAAATCCTCAGCACCATCATTCTCAGAATGAATGGCTAAATTTTGAATGTCCTGCGTGACATGCTGGTTGGCTCCTGAAACCAGCAGCCACTTTGGCTCGGTGGACTGCCCAGATGAGGTATTGGCAACATAATTCACTTGTGGCTTGGGAGTTGCTTTGTTGTTGGAATTAAATAACCAAGGACATTTCTTCTTCGGTTTATAGCATTATTTCATCGCATGGCCGGGCGATCACAAAACTGACATAAAACACGAGCCATGCTTCCATTATCCGATTGATTTCCAGCCGATTGTTTGTTACTATTTTGATTCATTGAATTCGATCCAAAAGAACGATGACCACCAGCACCTGACATGTTTTCCACATAATTAACATTAATTTGATAAGAAATAAGAGAGGATTCATGAATAATTTGGCTTTCAACATCAGTCAATTTCTCATAAAGCTCTTCAAAAGAAATTGATGTTTCACGAGCCCTCAAAGCAGCATCAATTTCCTTGTATTCTGGTGACAACACGAGCCATGCTTCCATTATCTGATTGATTTCTAACGGACTGTTTGTTACTATTTTGATTCATTGAATTCGATCCAAAAGAACGATCACCAGCACATGATCTGTTTGCCACATAATTAACATTAATTTGATTAAAAACAGGAGACGATTTATGAATAATGTGGCTTTGAACACCAGTCAATTCCTCATAAAGCTCTTCAAAAGAAATTGATGTTTCACGAACCCTCAAAGCTTCATCAATTTCCCTGTATTATGGCGAAAGACCATGAAGAATATAGAGGACCAGCTCTGGCATGGAGATCGAAACCCCTGCTGATGCTAATTGAAAGGGCACTCATCGTGCCTTTTGGAGAAATTCAGTCACAGTAACAATGATTATTAATTAACCACAAGCAATGGAAGAACTATAGACAGCTAAGCAGTAAAGATAAGTACAACAGAAATTACAAACTTAGAAATGAGATTCTTATCTCTTATAGATTTGAACTTGCATACGCAGCAGTAAACAAGGCATGGCCACCAGATTCAAAGCCAACCCTTAAATGCATATACTGCCTATTAGTAATAAACATATTCACATGCAACACATCCTTCCACAACATCCAAATACCCCTTGAAGAAAACATTTTGTGAATTCGTGTTCATTGTACGGAAATTATGTTACCATAAGAACTTTCTAGTTTGGGAAAAATATTTTTTATTTCTACATTTGAATTATGTCGTAGGATTGAAATATTAGTTCATGAATGGAGAGCTAACGGAATTTCTAGGCAAGGTGTTGTTGCTCCTAGTATTGTTGATAACTAGCAAATACTTAATATGTGTGGGAATGCTCATTCTTGGTTGGCCCATTCTTTTCTGGCGCCACAACCTAACCAACGTCCATTTTTTAATCCCATATGGCAGCAACACCATGATGGTCTACTTTTATGATTGCAGCAGCACTGTCAAGCATTTATGCGTAATTTTGCGACGACAACTTTAATTCGAAATGCTATCAGACGGGTTGTAATGTATTTTGTGACGGTGCTTTATTTCTCCACTTGAGAATGTCTGGTTTTGGTTTTGTAGGAGAGACTATGGAATGTGAATTTCAATGTGCAGTAGCTTCTCATTTTAGAATAGAGGGTAATGTTTCCTTAGTCGACGAGGCTATGGCGTTAAGGTCCACTTGAAATGGATTGATGCCAACAATATGTCCTTTGCATGTGTGTTTTCTGACTCTCATGTTGTTGTTTATGAGCTTTACTCTTTGCATGATGACAATTATGAGTTTGTTACTATTATTAAAGACTATTTGTTTTTTTATTTCTC
>CATIWJ010116616.1:0-10065 GCA_949640765.1 Croton laevigatus | reverse complement strand
TTTGATACTTTAACTACGAAAATACCAATATATTTTCTTAAAATTTGCTATCAATTTATTATAAATTTTATGAAATCTGATATTTGAGATTTATTTTGTGATTTGAAAAAAATATAATATTTGTGATTTGGAAAATATATTATTTATGATTAAATGGTGATTTGAGATATATTTTGTTTATGCTATACTTTGTGATTTGGAATGGAATTGAGAAAGTACTTTAGAAATAAATATTTTGCTCTACTTAGTTAAGTGAACTAGTGTGATAAGAGTGTGATGCATCATATACTGAGCAGTACTGCGACCAACTAAGTTGGACTTAAGTAAAGTCAAACTTTGGGTAATACCGAGCAGAGCCTGTAATCAGGTCTGAAATCAGTTACACTTTGAATGATTTGGATACGGCCGTCAAAACGAGAATTGACTCTTGTCAAATTGGGTGCTCCGGTTACGGCCTAGAGTTATCTGAAACCCGGTCAAATTGGGTGCTCCAGCTACGGGCTTAGAGTTATCCAAGACCATAAATTAAATACAGTAAGCTTTATCCCTTTATTCACCAGAGACCTAGTAGAGCCACTTGATTAAATCAAATAAGTAAATTTGATATTGATTTATTTATTATTTATGTCAAATAAGTTGATTACTATTTTAATATTTATTATTGAATTATTTTCATTAAAAGGTTAATTATTGCATTTATATTTTTAATTGCATAAAAATATTATTATTGTTATTTTATGGTTAAAAGTATCCACTGAGCGAAATCACTCAGCAAGTTTTGGTTCATCCTAAACTTGTATGTTTCTGAAAGACGCGAGAAGAATGAATAAAATCAAATAGTATTAGGCTCACCAGAATTGTTTAGCAAGGCATATACTGTGAAGTTAAGAAAAAGGAGCTGGATTATAAATTTTTATTTATTCAATATTGTGAATTATGTAAATTATATTTTAATTAAGTGTAAAAATATGAGCTGTATACCATGTAATATGTAATATGGCACATCTTGGTTCGACCGTAAACGGTCGGGTTAAGGGGTGCTACACTACTAACTTTCGTTACTTCACTTATTAGTTGACCCATTCAATTACTCACTATTAATTTATCATCTATATTATACCTCTCATTAATTTATGTCTCTATTACTAGTACCATGCTAGCTGCACACTCTGATATCATCTGTCTAGTTTATTAACTACTTACTTTTTATCAATTATTATCCAAATTATACTTTATTTTTTCCTAATTCATTTATTCATTAAATCATTATGTTATTATAATGTATCTCCCAAATATTAACTTATTATTATTTAGCTGTCTAAGTTCATTCTATAATCCAATTAATTCATTTGTTAACTTGTAACACCCCTTCTAATTCTACGAATAGAACCAGAAGTGATGTCACAACCATGGTTTCAGTTCACTTATGCCTAAACCATTATTGAATGTATACAATATTTTTTGTTTAACTCACATCATCAATATATCATCATCGAGTCAACATTACATGCATAACACTTCTAAACGTCTCCTTATGTCCTCCACCATAAAGCCATTCAACACTTCAATAATACTTAATCACTTAACTAACATGCATCAACTATCTTTAATTAATTATTACAAAACCATTCATGATGAGGCAATAATAACATTTTAGGGTTTATACAAAAAACGAATATTTATCCTAGTTATACATGCCATTTCTTATACAAAATCAAAATACAAGAAATAACTACCCAAAATGAAGCTGGATCTGACTTGTCGGCGCTGCAGCAGAAAACTCTACCTTTACTCCTAAGCTCCTTCTTCAACCTACGAGTTTAAAAAAATAAACTCGCTGAGCAACTCATTGCTCAGTGGGTGCTTTAACCACATTTTATATAAAACAAATGGAAATGCCTAAATTAAAGCTTTAAGAAATAAACAATGAAATTAAATAATTGTTAAAAACGACAATTCATAAAACACACCATCAAGTATACTTTAGTGCTCTCATGGCTATAGTAGAAATAAAGGATAAGATAAAGGTATCTCTAGCCACTTTAAGAGCCTTCTCTCTCTCGGCACGTATAATTTCTGGGGCCTTCTCTCTCTTGGCACCCATATCCATGGATCTTACCGCTTGATGCATCAAACTCTTATACCCATATTCTAGCCTAGCCACTTGAGCGTAAACAACGTTACTTATCTCATTTTCCTATCATTTTACATCATCCCATTTATCAACATTATTTAATACATAAATCCATCATCGTATATGAAATGATCATATATGAATCACATTTAAGAATTGAAGTCACCAAATCAAGCTTCATAGTTTAAATTCAACATCTAAACAGTTTTGAAAATCAGAGTCTGACTGCTAGTAGGTCGCAGGCACTCCAGGTGAGTCGTGGGCGTGACCACCCTTCAACACCTTAGTCGCGAGCGCTACTGGTGAGTCGCGATACTTCCAGAAGCAAACCAGAAAATTTCGGGCGATGAGTCGCGAGCACGAGGTGCTTCATCGCAGACGAGACGTCCGCTTGGCAACCTGGTTGCGAGCGCGACTAACCACTCATGGGCGCAACTACTGGAAAACCAGTCTGTAAGCGAGAAATCAGATTTTCAACCAAAATCACTTTCAACCTATTAAGCATACAACTCAATAAACTCATGAATCAACACATATCACTTTGAAACCTCATTTTAAACCACATTTAGAGAAAAACCACTTTCGTTATTGAAAACCCAAGCAACATACAAATCAAATATTTCAAGAAAATACATTAATAGATTTAAAAAGAAGTGGGTGAGCACCAAACCTCAAAATAGCTTCTCCAAGCTTAAGCTAGAACTTTTCCTTTGTCTATCTCCTTCACCTCTTGAGTTCCTTAGAAACATAATACACATTTAGCTTCCATTCAAGTAAAATCCCAAAACCTTAACCCATTACTTTAGGTTTTCTATTTTTAGCTTAGATCTATACATTTAATAACTAAATCCATCCACAAAATGCCTTGATCTAACTTAGATCTAACTAGGTCTACAAGAGATCCACTACTTTCTACAAACCCTAACCATCTTCTCAAGAATTTATAGAAATGGGAAAATAGAGCATAAAGATTAGCTCTCTTACCTTAGATCTTGATTTTCCTTGGCTTCTAAGTGTTTGGGTCTTGAAAGTTTTCTTTGGTTTCTTGAGAAGAGTGGCCAGTTTGGGTTGAAAGGAGGAGAGAAAATGAAGATGATAGAAGAAAGAGAATGAGAGAAAATGAGAGAATAATAGAGTGGGTGGTGGTGGAAGAAGTAAAAGAAAATTCTAGAAAGGAGGAGATTCTTGTAAAGAAAGAAATAAAATGTTATCTTATTGTTTTCTAGCACATGTCCAAATTTTAAAATAAAATGGGCTTTGTTATTTGGGCCTCCACTCTCTAATTCACCATCACTTAATCTCACACCATTTTCCTATACTACTTATGAATTTCTCAACTATTGATTAACCTCTAATCACTATTTATCTCTAATCATTCTAATTACTCTTAATTACTGAAAATTAAAGAAACACTAATTCCCTAACTAATTATAATACGTTCTTCGAATATTTGCTTATTAATATTTATTTGTCGATTAATCCAAGTCCGATTATTTATACCATTAATTATTACTACATATCCAATTCCATTCATTCCAAATTAAATCTTATATTAAATTAACGCTAATGGTAATTAAATTTATTAATTTATTAATTATATTTACAATGTTTGCAGTTCTAACAGTTCGGAGTCCCGGATTGTGAAACAGTGTTCATTTTTAGTTTCGGAACATCGAATCAATGCGTTCAAGGTTCTGTCAAAAATCGCTTGCCGGAGGGGGAATATTCCGGTCACGTGCAGAGGAATATTCTGGTCACCGAAAAATCCTAAACTCATCGGATTTCAAATTCGAGCACACCAACAGATTCATCTCAATACAAGAATTCTAGACATACAATTACATTTAACAGAACACAAGCCATTTGACCAAAAAATTAATAAAACCGTACGGTCAGTCGCCGAAAAACTCATCTTTCGTTTCTGGTGACCGATCGACCTAATCTATACATCAAAATGAAGCTCAGGTGAAGGAGATTTAGAATCTACCTTGAAATTGGCCGGATCATGGCCGGATGTCGTCGGAAAATGAGTCGAAAACCGGCTGCCCTTTTTAACATGATTTCTGTTCCAGCCACAGATCGGCAGCAAGGCCTACACCATCGAAAATTTCGTGTTGAGGGGATTCCAAATCAGTCTTCAACGTCCCCGTCCGACCACCGAAGCTGCCGAAAATTGCATCGACAGTTCGGTCTCTCTCTCTCTCTCTCTCTTCGATCTTTCTCTCTTCTCTTCGGTCGCCGAAAACGACATTCTCCGGCAGCGAGCCTTACATCAATTGGAAGGCCTCAATGAGTGGAGTCGGAAGCGATCGGTGCATAGTGCGATGAACAGGAGCGATTTTCTTCAAGGCTCGCGATCTAATAATTCTAGTGGAGGTTCGTCGGCATACTGGTACCATCAAACTCGCTGGAACCTGGGCTTTGTGCCGATCGGGCGCGTTGGCCTGGTTGGTGGCCGGTGGCGGCGCTGGTGCTGCCGGCAATCCGCCTCCTCTCTCTTTCTCTTTCCTCTTTTCTTTTCTTCTCTCTTTCCTTTCTTATTTTCCCCGTTTTTGTTTTCAAATTTTGGCCCAATCACTCCTCTTTTCCCAATTTTCTTCCCTTCTGTAATATTCTACACTCTTCTCCTATTTTATTATTATTATTATTATTATTATTATAATATTCAACAAATATTTTTTACCCAAATTTCTATCTAGTCCCTTAATTAAATTTCATTCTTCTATTGCTTTACTTTATTTGAATTATTAAATTCCAGAATTGCATTTATGCTCAAATTTTTGCTATCACATTATCCACCCTCATAATTGTTATCTCAGTCCCACTATAATCGGACTCTATTTGACTATTAGATTTCGATACTTTATAATTATTGTCTTAATATTCTTTTTAATTTATTTCTTTTATTTATAATTGTTATTTTATTGATACACGTATAATATTTGATTCTATTTTTATTTATTAAGTCCAGTTATGTGGTGAATTATCTTGTCTTATATTTATTTTGATTCCTTTCAGGATGAATTTCATATTATACCTTTCTTATCATTTCAGAATCAATTGAGATTGATTCAAGTAAAGCATTACTTTACGACATCGTGGCGCGTGGGACCAGTGGTCACAAGCGAGACGTGTCTTAGGGAGACCATCGCGAGCGTGACAACCACATGGGGTGTGACCGTCACGTGTACGATGAATGCCACAAAACCCTCTGTTTCTCCACAGAGTAGTCGCGAGCGCGACAACCACACCGATGTGTGATGGTCGCGAGCGAGACACCTGATCGGGATGTCACATGGATTTTCGACGAGGGATGAAGGAGATTCTGGCTGGTGGATCATCAGGCAAGGCTGGGTGGAGGTGTTTGTGGAATGTTGTCAAAACGGAAATCATGGCTGGAAGTCGGTGCGGTTTGGGTCGAAGATAATGGCGCTTCGTAAGGTGTTTTGGTGGCTGTGGGCTTATGAATGTGACGGTGAAGAGGAAGGGATTCGATCGGTGAGTGGGGATGAAAGGGTTTGACGATTGGGGTTAGGCTAGGATTTCAAAACAGGGATTGGTGGGGAACAAAGATTGGTGAATGTAGTGACCTGATCGGCGGGTTGGTGGTGGATCGGAACTAAGGAATCAGATCGGTGGTGAAGGTGGTGAAGTTAGGGATTTGCACAGTGATGGAGCTTGGATTTCAGAATGTGGCTTTGGAATCAGGGCGCGGCATGTAGCTAGTTTGTTCCGACCTGTGGCGGGCTTTGATGATTCCGGGCAGTGGTGGATCGGTGGAAGTGGGAGGTGTTATGGTGGGGTGGGTGATTTTGAAGGGAAGTGGTAAGTGAGTGGGAATTATATTTATGGATTTATGAAAAAGTCCCTAAAATGTTAAAAAAATTTTAAATAGGTCCAATTTGGATTAAAGAGGAGAAATAGAAGAAGAATATGTGTTTATTTATAAAATTGAATCTGCCACGTCATCAAAGCAACCGGTTGGGAACCTAGAAACGAGTAAAAATGAATTCTATGCAAATTCTTTAAAAGTTCAGCTATTTTTGTGTAAAAAAAATGAAGTTTAGGTAGCATTGTGTTATAACACCTAAAGTTCAGGTACCTTCGATGAAATTTACCCCATTATACTTTGGTTTATCAAAGAATGATCGTGATGGTGTTTTCAAAATTTAAAATTTCTCCAAATTTAAAAGACTATTCTGGATAAATTTTTGATGATAATATTATCTACGGATAAATTTTTAAAGATAGTATTAATTGTAAAAAGGTAGTTTAGGAAAATTAAATAATAAAAAATATAAATAATTTATTCATTTTATTTATTATATTTTTTTTCAATTTTTTTTTTATCCCAGCTGAAATGACGAGTAGCATCACTCAAACTAAAAATAACCAAATTAAGAGTATATATATATAGCTTAAATAAATTGGTGTTAATGATAAAATTTTGTTTCTTTCCTGGGATTGGGAAGCGTATCAAAGTCAAATTAGCAATGGCTCTTATTCAAGTTCCCAACCCTACTTAGTTTGTTTCTTATTTAAAATTGGCTCTGATTTGTAAAGGTGCAGTTTAACATTTTTGGCAAAGAATCATATCTGAAACTGCATAGTAAATTTTTGAGTTCTGATTTTGGTACTATTATTTTATTTCAGTTCTAGTCAATTTCGTTAGTGTTTAATTTTGCATTTCAGGTACCGTTCAATTGACTAGATTTTAATAGAAAGCTTAATTGACAGAAGTAAAATTCAAAACTCTAAATTTTTAACATTAAAATGATTATACTCAAATAAATACAAAACAAAAGTCATTTGACTTTTGAGTTTTTTTTTTAATTTTAAAATTTGGCAAATAAAGCACTGGCCTTTTGAGCTTCTGCGCTTAAAAATATGCAAAGTTTTACATTAGAACGTATGGTTTGCTACCAACTAGAAATTCCTTTTTTTTTTTCAAATTTTTACATGAGAGTTTTAGCATTTTTTTTTTTTTTTTTGCTTTGGTAGAGCTAGTGCACCCAGGCTTACAAATGAGTCCGCCTCTGGTCGTCACTATCCATTGTAATGTTAGCACCATGAACGTTGCACTCTTAATTGGAAAACTTAGATCTTGGGTTTTTTTTGTCGATAGTTTCTCGTTGTTTTTCTTTTTCTAATTTATTAAAATAATATAATAATATATAATTATAATATATTACTTAAAAAATAAAAATTGACTTAGGTGTATATGTCATTTCATCACTGATTTAACAGAAAATTCCTTTTTTTTAAACAAAAAGTCATAAACATCCAACAGAAATAAAATATAGAGACAAAAATTATATTTCAAAAAATAAAGGGATAAAATCGTAGATTACCTAAAACCTAGTGACAAAAATATAATTTTCTCTATTAATTATGTATCCATATTAGAAGTAAGTATTAATATTATATTCTAATTAAAACATGGATAAAAACTTATCATTAGTGACAAGAAATCGAATTTGAAATCGTAAAATAAAATTTTCAATTTCAATTCTGGTACACTTCCTATTTTATTTTATTTGTTTTTTCATTTTACATATTTCTTGATTCAGATTCGGTTCACTAGAACTATGCATAGTCCTACCTATACTTTTTCATATGTAAGCTTAAGCAAATTGATTGCTTGCTACTACCTCCGTATTTTATGATTCTTTACATTTACTTTTTATCAATAGCAACATAAATCAGCTTTTCACCAATACCAAGACAGAAATAATAATAAACAATTAATATTCTTCTAAAACTTACTTTTTCACCAATATCAATAAAAAAATAATAATAAACAATTACAAAATTTACTATAAATGAAAATGTAAAGAACAAAAAAATACACCCAAAAACAAAAATGTAAAGAAGCATAAAATACGGAGGTAGTAGTATTCTTCCCATTTGGCAAGCACCCTTTAATGTATTGATTTTATGCAACCAATCAACATGATATTTTGTTATTTTTAACTTCAAAATTAATCTATTTGTTACCAATCATAAAATTAATGTATTTCAAATACACGATCTTGGAAAAAGCAATCAACTTGCTGGTGTTGTTTCAATCCTCTGTAAATCAAGACTCTCAAACTCACCGCCTCCATGACTCGGATTGTGTCCTTCGTTTTGCTTAAGGCCACCACTATGATGTCGTCGCAGATCTGAAAGCCGAAATTTTCTATGTTGTATATGTGGTTGACAAGTAGTTTATTATTTATATATTTACAAAATTTCAGAATTTGATGGATTCCATTTGGCTATCAAATTTTTACAATGAGTTTATATTCCTTCTACGAGTGAATAAAGAGTGTATTTATAACATATATAAATACTAAGAAATGACATATTATGTGGTACAATAAAAATAGGCCAACAGTTTACTTGACTTTTGACTTTTTTTTTTAATTTTACAATAATTATATTAAATGTGAATTTTTTTTCTTTTGTGTAAAAATTAATATTAAATTTAACTCGTTATAATAATAGTCAAATATTAATAATTATTAAATTTTTATTAATTATTTGTTTTAGAAATAATAAAAAGTAATAATAAAAATTTAATTTTAAAATTATTAGTTATTCTAAATGTAAGCAACCTCCATGTTCTGGAACCCCTTGAAAGGTGTGATTGCTCACATTCAGACTGGTAGGACAGCACCACTAGCCTAGGAGCAAGGTAAGGTCGCCCTGAAATTAGAAGAAGGAGAGGTTGCCCATTCGACCTTGACTTTTTGGCCTGATTTGGATATCCTCAACAGGTTAGACTGTTGGATCTCGGAGATCCAGAAGACGCTTGGGCTCCGAGATTCATGGACCTTAATGAATCCTATTAGTCGTGGGGTTTTTCGTCTTTCACCCTCTTAGACTCTCTATAAATAGCTCACATCCGGTACATATCAGGGCTAATCGATACTTAAGCTTTTATTGGTGTGGTGAGCGCGGACTGTAGCTATTATTCAGTCTTTGGTTTGTTCAAAAAGAGATGTATACTGAAAGGAATAGAAGTACTCGCGTGGGGGGGGGGGGGAAGATCAACCAGACATAGATCCATACTTCTTTTAACCCTTTCCCCGGAAAGCAAGCACCTCGTTGCTATTAAGAATGGGACCCACCCTATCCCTTTACAAGATGCCCTCAAACCTCATGTACGGACACCCTGAGGATAACACCTTTCCTGCAGGGGGTCGATGTTTAGCAATCTTGCTATACCACTTCACTCATAAACCCTCACCTTCATAGCTTCGCAATTTGATGCTACCACAATTTCAAACTCGACCCCTGCTCAACTTTACACACAAGGACAATTACTTAGCTTACTTAGTCAAATCTTGCAACAGAGCTCCCAACCGACCACCATCAGCTAAGAGTAGATGCCTACCTCCCCAGCATGCCTAGCAGTGAGAATATTAGGAAATGAATGTTGCTGGACAACCAACCCTTCTAACGAAGAGGATTATAGGGGAAGTGTAAAACAGGGAAAAATGGAGAGGTAAACACGCTAAAAGAGGGAGGAGGTTGCAATATTGTTCGCTCAAAATTATACTATACAAAAGCGACCCGCAAGTATACGGAGCAATTGTAGTATTTTGATAGCACCCAAGGTCGTATTCACAAGGAAGGCTAATGAAATTATTAACTTTTCAGTAATGGCAAATAAAAATGAAATAAGCAAATGAAACAATGTGTTTGGTGGTTTAACTAAAACTAAAGCAAGTTCAATTTAAAAGAAATGATTTAAGTACAGAATGTGCGAGGTGGGAAGTAGAGAAAACAATTGACAAAGAATGTAAAAAAAAAAAACTTAAACGCAACAAGTGTAAACTGTCTAGAGTTCGCAATCCGTGAATTAATCATTTACGATATCAAATAAACCCAATTGATTAAATTTAAAAATTCAACTACTAAGAATTAACTCTACTAACAATCGC
>CATIWJ010116525.1:0-22289 GCA_949640765.1 Croton laevigatus | reverse complement strand
AACGAATCTATACTTTTTCTTTTTTGGAGTGGACAGAGTGAAATTAATCCCCCAATTTATGTTCTGCATTTGTCTACGTTTGGTTTGCAGTTCTGCTTTTAATCGGATGAAATAAAATAAATTATTTCATAGAAAAGTGCTGTTTTTTCCCCCAAAATAGCACACGCGCACTACATACATGATTCAATTTTTATAAATAATTTTTTATAAAAACTATTTTTTTTTAATTTTCCATTCTGGGTCTCAAGGCTTGACTTACATTTAAAGTCGTTCAAATTGGCTTAGACTAATCCGAGTCTTATACTTTTTAATTCTACCCAACTTGAACCAAACACTGTGTTATCAATAGTTGACATTTGGGGTTTTCTTTAAGTAACTTTGTTTATGAATATTCTTTCTTCAAGTTTTCTTTCTCTAGTTAGATTTGGTTCATAATTTTGCATGATTGAGTAATCTTCTTTTTTTTTTTTATGGGAATAAAAAAAAATGTATTGTATCCATCAGAAATGGAGCCCACAGGATATTGAATGTGAATGGGTTAATTGTTGAGATATGATTCCACATCATCTCCACTCATTGTGTTTAGTTTTCCCTTTTCCTTATGCCTTTCTTTGATTGGGGGTACATGTGTGCTTGTACTTTTAGCCTTATAGTTTAAGCCATGGTTGTGAATGCAAAAATATCATAAGAGAAATGAGGAAAGGAAACACACCCAAAGACAACTCCCACCATGCTTTCTTACTGTTTGTATAAACTTTAGAATTAAGCAAATTTGTAACTAACACATAATTCAATTTTATATTAATAATTACAATTCTATTAAAAAATTTCACTGTACAGCAATACTATTTCTTCTCTAAACACAGCCCAACCAGAACAGAATGGGTAACAACAAAAATTTGAATTGAAGGGCCATTTTGCAAAATGAATGAACAAACAAAAATATAATTTGTCCGTTTCTTAGCTCCTTTATTCCGTCCTATGTTCTGCATCTTTCATTTAATTCAAGCCTCTAATAAATTATTTTTCTTTTCTTTTCTTTTCTTTAAATAAATACATTACACATATGCTATTACCCTCACCTTCCTATAATTCCCAACTCCAAACCTTCTGTTACCAAACTGTCTCTCTCTACAATGGCCACTGACTCACGTGCAAGGCACATGCAGGACTTCACCGATGACAGCGAGAGCGAAGAGAGGGAAGAAGATGAAGAGGAAGAAGAAGACGAGGATGAAAATGAACCCACCAGCCACTCAAAAACTCGGGTTTATACCAGTGGCGGCGGCGGTGTTGCTGAAGGTGGTTCGCGACGGAGAGGAGGGTGGTTTATAGGCCAAGTTTTAGACCCTAAAGCAAGATGGGTTCAAGAATGGAATAGGGTTTTTCTTCTTGTGAGTGCGACTGGACTTTTTGTTGATCCTCTCTTCTTCTACGCGCTGTCTATTAGTGATACCTGCATGTGTCTCTTCATCGATGGTTGGTTGGCAATTACAGTCACAGCTCTCCGCTGCATGACCGACGCCTTGCACGTCTGGAATATGTGGTTGCAGTTCAAAATGGCCAAGAAACCATCTACTGTTGGCCCCAGCAGAGGCGGAGACAGTAGTGAAGGTGAAACAACTCGATCGCGCTTTACTTTTCCGGCACTGAGATATCTAAAGGCAAAGAAAGGATTTTTCTTTGATCTTTTTGTTATTCTTCCATTGCCACAGGTGAGAATTTAATTATTGATATTGCCTTTTTTTTAAAAATTTATTTTTCATAAATTATGATGACCATCATGTACATATAAAACACGGGTTGATGAACAGATGGCATATTTCTGGTAGAGGGTATTTTGTAAGTAGTGTGAGAGAAGGTACAGATGCTTGCTATTACTTGTTTGATGCATGCAGAATATGACTGTTATATGCATACAGAATCTGCAGTTAGTCCATGTGAATACCTTTGTCTTTTCTTTATCTAGGTGAAAAGGGGTATGATGGGAATTAAAGTAGGAATCAAATGAGGGTTTTTATCGAAACCTATGCCTGTTCTTTTCTTTTCTTGTTAGAGTACTGCTTGCTTTGAATCTCTGAAATCAAATACATAAGAGAAAATAAAAGTATATATATATATATATATTGTTAAGGAGCAAGTTACAACTCATATTTATATTGTCAAAAAACTCATATTTACTAAAAGTATACATATACATATATATATATATATATAGATGATTTTCATGAACCTATATGAAAGATTTACCCTTTTTGCAAAATTGGTTTCGATATTTCTTTCACAAAATGTCATGTATTATTCGTGTGAAACCTACTTATTTTACATTTTCAAGATCATGGGTTTGTTATTCCATCCCAAATCTAGCTTGCTTATCATAATTTTGTATACTCTATCTGTTCACAAATATAAGCATCTTTTTTTTTTTTTTTTGAGTCTATAAATATAGGTCTCTTTTACAAATTTCAATTAATGTTAATTGATATTTCCAACCTTACCCTTACAATTATTAATAATAAAAAATGTGTTAGAAATACATATGTTTCAAAATATTTTAAAGTAAGTATATTACTGTTGATTTAATAAAATATTAATTATAAATTGGATAAATTTTAAATTTTCTTAAAAAATATGTCTTCCGAAACAGACTTATATTTGTAGCTGAAACGAGTATTAAGAAAGTTGTAGCAACTTTGGAGTGAATGAATAAAAGGCACATCAACCTACTAGTATTATGTCATTTATTGTAAAAAACAACTTTTTTTTTTTTTTCTCATGTTTTTCTTATTTTTTTACATTCGTTTTTCATCAATATCAATAAAATTAATTTTTCACCAATACAAAAATAGAAATAATAATAAACAATTACTAACTCTCTATAAATTTACTTTTTCACCAATATCAATAAAAAAATAATAATAAATAATTACAAAACTTACTATAAATAAAAATATAAAAAATTGAAAAATACATATAAAAAGAAAAATATAAACAATTGACAAAAACGGAAGTAATATTGTCTTATTACATTTTAGTGAGTTTCAAATAACCTAAAGGTGGTGGCTTGACGGTAAGGTAATATCCCCAAAAGGTGAAAAAAAAAAGTGAGTTTCAAATTAAATTTTCAAATTTTGAATCTAAATTATTTGCAAATGATATAAACCATTTATTTCACGCATAAAATATAGGTGTGTATAGTATGATTGGTAAAAAAGTAAATAACTAGTAAGTTGACGTAGACATATATTCTAAATTTATCTAATAGTATAGTTGGATTTAATTTTAATTTTGTTCACAATATGCCAAATAGGTGGAATATACATGGATAAACAAATATTTGAAATGTGGATGTTCCTATTATTTTATTTATACATGTGTGACTAATTTGTCCTTTATGATCTTTTGGAAAAATTTTTTCCTTTCGAAAATGATGATCTTTTGGAAGTTAAAGCTAGTATAGCATGTAGGTAAATTATTAAATTTCATATTCATGAGTATATATATGATGTGATATAGCATGAATTAAAATTCAAAAATTAATGATGATAAAGTTAGGATGGGTAATAATACAGAGACTTCTGAAAATGAAGTTTTAACAGCACTCTTTTCTAGCTCTTAATTATCAAAATGAATTTTCGATCTGCGAAAGCATTCTTGGTTCTACTATTGTTGACAAAACAAACTTTAGGTGGGTTGGATAATCAATCATAGCCATTTTCTTGAAAATCACACTCATAAATTATAATCAAAGTTTAATTTTCTTGACTAATGTGAAGTAATCACATCGATCTGACGTGGTCTAGTTAATTTTCTTCTTTATTATTGGATGAACAGAATAAAAGTGGAGGTCTTGAATTTAATTTTTTCGATCATATTCTGTCACCTGTTTTTTGGCCTTTATCGTGCAGTGCAGTCCACCGACAAAAAAAAATTGTAAAATAAAGACAAATAGTTGTGAAAAACAGGGCATATGTATAATATAAACCTTGAATGATTTAGAAATTGACTTCTTCGCATATTTCTAGGAGGTGTTTTAACGTGTGCACTTAGCAGACAATAAAATGTGGACTTAATTAAAAGTTTGTTATGTTAAAAGCCACTTTTGAAATTAAAACTTTGGCATTTATACAAATGTCGTACCATGTTAACAATGTTCATTTATCTATATTCTGTTTCATTCAACTTAGTTAATTCTAAATATAATAAATCCATTTGTGATTTCAGATAGTACTATGGGTGGCAATTCCATCTCTGCTAGAAAAAGGATCAGTAACGGTAGTGATGACAGTATATTTAATAATATTCCTGTTCCAATATCTTCCAAAGATATACCATTCCGTTTGCCTCCTCCGCCGCATGCAGAATCTTTCCGGTTACATTTTTGGGACAGTTTGGTGGGGAATTGCTCTCAACTTGATTGCTTACTTTGTTGCATCCCATGTAAGGTTTCTTTTTTTTTTGGCTTCTTCCTTTTAATTTATTATTATTGCCAAATGCTCCATTTAATGAAAGTGAAAAGTTTTATTTTTAATTCACTATTAAAAAAAATTGACTATTCTGAATATTAAATTGAGTCATTAGATAACGGAGGATTTTAGTAAATAGTACGTATAAAAGTTATTTTTTAACAAAATTGCACATATCTTTTGGTATTTAGAAAAATAATACAGTTTTTCTATAAAGAAACTATAAGTATATATGAGAAAATATTAGAAAATACATATTCTCGTATTTTTTATAATTTCCACGTAGCAAACAAAAATGCTATTTTCTAAATCATGAAACATATCGTGCTATTTTCCTGAATACAAAACTATAAATTGTACTAACTGAAATTTTACTAAAAAATCCTTAGAGAATTTATTATGTACTTCCATATTACATTTGACAAGTCTCTAATCATATAATGTAATTGTAAATATTAGATAAAAAGTACATAAAAATAAATGATTTAAGTTATTCTGAAAGTAATTTTTTTTTTTGGCAAAATTTAGAACGTATGTCATATATAGTACATAATTTAAAAGAATAATAATTTAAAGATATGATGTGATGTTGTCCGGAAATTCAATAAAATTTTTAAATTTCTTCTATTAAAACTTTGGCTTTACAACCTTTTTTCCCACTTCTTTTTTGACAATCGTCCGATATCACAATCGAATTTGCTTTATGGAATGTTTATCTAAAGTTAGACACAGCAAACCCAAGTGGTAACATAAGCTTTATTACATTATTATATATACGTGGACCGATCGACCAAAAGAAAATGAATCGACCAACCCATGCATTGATTGCAGGCGGCAGGGGCATGTTGGTACCTGTTAGGGATTCAAAGGGCAGCAAAGTGCTTGAAAGAACAGTGCAGAGAAACACATGGTTGTGGGTTGAGATTGCTATCATGCAGAGAAACCATTTACTATGGGACTGCTAATAAGGTTATAGAAGGAGCAAGATTTAGTTGGGCTAATAATAAGGTTGCCAGAGCTACTTGCTTAGAAAGTAGTGATAATTATGATTATGGAGCTTATAAATGGACTGTTCAACTCGTCTCTAATGATAATAGATTGGAGAAAATACTCTTTCCAATCTTTTGGGGTCTTATGACACTCAGGTACTTTTTTTCTATGGATTCATCTACTATAACAATTGCTATATATATATATATATAATAACGCATATTTGAACTATTGGATTGTTTTTCGTATTGAGATAAGTGCAGTTTATTACATATCTCCATTCAAAACGCAATCCAACAAATGAAATATGTATTCTTATATAAGAATGTTTTTTCCCTTTATTTCTACCGGGAATTTTTCTTTTTTCTTTTTTAAAAAAAAAGACAAATTTATGAACAAGATTGGAAATAATTAAGTTAATGTAAAATGACAGCACTTTTGGTAATCTAGAGAGTACAACGGAATGGCTGGAAGTTGTTTTCAACATTATTGTACTGACAAGTGGACTCCTCCTGGTTACCATGTTGATCGGAAACATCAAGGTAATTTCTCACTTTTTATAATTATTATCATCCTTTGTTCGGTTGGTAGTAGTCAGTATCTACTGCTCCTTCTTAATCCTTCAAATATATACTTCCAAATTTTTTACAATTTTTTTTTCTCAAGAAGAGAAGACGAAGAAGAACATGGTTGAAATCAGTCTAAAACTCATAACTACCTACGTATTTTGGAGAGTAGTTAATAATGAATTCATGTGGCAAACTTGAACAATTTTACGTAAATAAAATTTTAAGCTTTACTAATTGTGGCAACCTTAGTTTAATCTAATTGACAATTAGAGGAATAATAATAGTTGTGCTAAAGATTTGTCTTTTACTATTAAATTTAAAATATAAATCCCACTTCATCAATTAAGAAATTGGTATGGACTAAATAATAAATAAACTGTACTATAAGAAGTGTAGGGTTAAAAAGGCAAATTTGGAACGAGTAATAATAGGATTGTTTTGGTTGGGTGTGGCCCTCTATTGTCTTCTTTTTCCTTGACATTTCATATTTCACCACGAAAACTTGTAAATGGGTCTTCTTAATGATGTCTTGTAGACCATGCAACAAAGGAATCTGCCTTATAATTGAGGCGAAAAAGTACAATTATTCAAAATCCTTATCACCATTATTATTTTACCGTATTTGTGCTCTCATTTTTATATTTCCCTAATAAAAGGGTGGTAAAGCCCACATATGCAACTTTTACGAATAAAAGGTGTATTGTTGGGGTTGAAGGTGTTCTTGCATGCAACAACATCAAAAAAGCAAGCAATGCAATTGAAGATGAGAAACCTGGAGTGGTGGATGAGGAAGAGACAGTTGCCTCACCCGTACAGGCACCGCGTCCGCAACTACGAGCGCCAGCGCTGGGCAGCAATGCGTGGCGTCGATGAATGTGAGATGATTAGGAATCTCCCTGAAGGTCTTAGGAGGGACATCAAGTACCATCTCTGCCTGGATTTAGTGAGGCAGGTAATTCAACAATTCCACTATTCTTCCACTATTACTAATACTATCTATCATTTCTTATTGAGCTGTCTATCCAACTTGGGCTGGGCCAAAATTGGCCCAATTGGAAATTTGTATCAGGTACCACTTTTCCAACATATGGATGAACTAGTTTTGGAGAACATTTGTGACCGTGTGAAATCCTTAATTTTCACAAAGGGAGAAACAGTAAGTTGTCATAACATTATACAATCACTACTTAAATATGTACTAGTTTCAATGTAATATTAACTACAAATTTATCCAAAAAAATAATAATAAATCAGAAATTTATATAAACCAACTAGTGGAATTTTTTTTTTTTTTTTACTTATTATGTATTGAATTTTGTTGAAAGATAACAAGAGAAGGTGATCCAGTTCAAAGGATGCTATTTGTAGTAAGAGGTCATCTTCAAAGCAGTCAAGAACTAAGAGATGGATTAAAAAGTTGCTGCATGTTAGGCCCCGGAAATTTCAGCGGAGATGAGCTATTGTCATGGTGTCTACGACGTCCATTTATCGAAAGATTACCACCATCATCATCCACATTGTTAACCCTGGAGACTACAGAGGCATTTGGGTTAGAAGCAGAAGATGTGAAATACGTGACACAGAATTTTCGGTATACCTTTGTAAATGAAAGAGTGAAAAGAAGTGCAAGATATTATTCTCCTGGTTGGAGAACATGGGCTGCTGTGGCTATTCAATTGGCTTGGAGAAGGTATAAGCATCGTTTGACACTTACTTCTTTGTCATTTATAAGGCCTAGAAGACCTTTGTCAAGGTGTTCTTCTTTGGGAGAAGATAGACTCAGGCTTTATACTGCTTTGTTGACTTCTCCTAAGCCCAACCAAGATGATTTTGACTTTTGAATGTAATAGTACTTCTAGTTAATGTTATAATTGAATGTAATATGTTGTAATTGTATGGACTATCTATGTATGTAATTTTGTCTCAGCTACAATGAAGTTCTGCAAAATTAGCTGTTTAAGTAGCGGTTAACTATTTAAATAGTTGCTAACATCTATTTGTATTACCTATTTATAAATACTAAAAGCTAAAAGTCACATTATTAACTTTTAATAAAAATACTATTCAAACAGCTAAAATCTACTTCACCGATTGCTTCATATATATACAAACAATTAACATTGGAATTTAGAAGCTCATTTGGAAGACTATTTGCATGCAAATTTGGAGTTACCAAGTTTGAATCTCAACCTCTTCAATTTTTTTTGTTCAAGTTCATTTTGCCCCGAAATATTAAATCTTGATTCTGCCGCTGCTTAATGGCATTGCTAATATTTCAATTTGTTCCGATAAATGTAAAAATATTGCAATTAAGTATTCAAATTAGAATTGTGTGGCCAACAATAGAAAGGATTAGTCTCAGAATTGTGAGAGGCTCTGTGCAATATTTTAAAAATGGACCAATTAAAAGACATTTAAATTAAAGTTGGGCCCTCTTAATTTGATTTCGTTTTATATATACAAGACATTTAAATTAAAATTAGGTCATGTTCTTTTAATTTTTACTTTTAACAGAAACGTTTGAATTAGTGAGTTTTGTGCAGTGGGTCGAATGGCACATGGCCTGAATCCGCCCTGGGATTAGAATAAAATCACAAAAGGAGCTAATAAGTTAGCTAATGACCTTATATCAGTGCTTTGCTTCCTCATCACATTTAATATGGTCTTCTTCTTCCTCCCACACACACACACCCCCGCCGCGCCCCCCCCCCCCCCCCCTCTTTTTTTCAAATTACATGAAAATAATAGTGATATATATACTAAAAAATTTAAAAATTGATGGAAAAGTCATTTTTTCCCCCTCTATTTTCATTTTGTAGACTACACAAAAGCTTTAAAGATTACAGAAAATGCATAATTGAAAAGAGAGAATCAGATAGCTAATGTCTGTAAGGTCTCTAAACTTTTAAATTGGGTAGCCTCAGGTTTTGGACGAGCAGACCCTTTGAATAGCAAAATTGCAAGACTTCCGACTTGGAAATAAATAAAACTTCCAGTGGAATGTGTCACGAACGACCCAAAATCTGTTCCTACAATGCATTGCCATCCTTCTCCATATTCAACAAAACAAAAACTAGAAAATTCAACATTCTACGTTCAAAAATTAACTCAAAGTTATGTAATTGGCTAGACATAAAAACGCTGCCGAACATTTCATACTTTTGGTCTTTATTATAGCAATTTTGAGCCAACAGTAATTCCTATAACTGAATAAAACAAACCCATATTCACAATCTAATATCTTATAATTAATTTTATTGATATCCATAAATAAATAAAATTGAGAATCATTAAGGTACCGTTTTAATGAAGTGAGCAATTTGAGTGGGTTGAGTGACATCAAAGAAATCAAGAGCTTTGGCTGCCAAATGAAGAGCATCTTGTTGCATCGTTTTAACCATATCGGTCTTACCAATAATTGCTTTGCCTTCTAACATGGCTATAATAAATTAGAATGGAAGAAAAAAAAAAAAAGAGCTTTGAACTTTTAGAGGTGAAAGTGAGATTATTATAATAAATTTGGTTAAATATGAATGAAATATATAATGGCGGTAAGGTTAAGAGAATATAGGGGGCTGGTGCTAGTGGGTTAGCCACGTATAGTTTCTCCCAATATTTGTGGTTAGCAACCAATGGCATGGAATTATACCATTGGATGCTAATGGGCTCATTTTTGGTTCTATTTTGTGGAGGCAATAGTCTTGGTTTAGAGAGACTTGATATTAGTCAATTACTGCTATTCTTGTTTTGTGGTTAGTCTGGCACCCAAGCTTCTTTGTCTTCTTCTAATACTATTGTATTGTAGATGTCCACTGGATTTATATTTTTCTTTTTCATTTTCCTTCCATATAACATATAATTAGAATTGTAAATGAGTTGAGTCAAGTAATGTCAAACTTTAGCTTATCTCATTTAAGAGTATTTTGAACTCGAGCTTGATTCGAATTTATTTGAGCTCAGCTTTTTTATATTCAAGAAAGTTCAAGCTCAACTCGAAAAGTTCATTTAAAATTCAATTCGTGAGTTTAAAGAGGTGTGAAAATAGTTTTATTTAGTTGAGAGGCAATTTATTTATTTTTTGTTTTTTTGTTTTGTTTTTTTTTTTTTGTTTTTAAGAGTGTAGCTTGAGAATCTATAAATACATTCACGAGACAAGGTTAAATGACTTTTACACCTTTGATGCAATTTTATCTATGGAAGGGTGATAAGCGAATATCCTTTGGGACATGTTTGATCTTAGAATCATAAGTCAACTTATAATAGGAAAAACTTAACAAATATAATATAATGTTATTTTATTTTTACAAAATATCAATAAATTTTAAATATTAATTTAATTTATTCATATAATAGTTCCAAACCTTGTAGCAGCTAAAATTATAACACATTGTAGTAGTAAATGCATGAGCACTAAGATTGGCTCTTTTCTTAAGCCAATCTAAAAAAAAACTTACATCAATATTTGCATTTATCAATAGGATATAGATAAATATATGTATTTATAGTTAAGTATATATATTTACTATTCATGATATTAGTAAATATAAATATTAATTTATAAGAAAAAAAAACACAATTTATCTCTATTTTTTCAGAAATTGAATTAATTTGTCCCAGTAGTTTATATAATAGTATATTTTGTCTCTATTTTCTATCATCGCTTATTGTTATTACAGACTCATACTTCTTTGAACCCACAACTTTTCCCGAAGCCTTCCTGGTCAAAGCCTAATCCTTTTGTCCTATTCCCTATACCTACACCTTTACACATTCTAGATTTGTCATTTCTCGCCGGAAATGAGAAATTATCAAATCAAATCTCATTTGAATCAAAAGAGTGGGGTAGTAGAGATGAATAGCATGCAGTAGTTGAGTCTAAGGAACCCGGGTTCGATGGCCCATCCTGCCAAAAAAACCTCTCCTTGAGTGCGTGTGTAAAATGCTTGTAAAAAAAAATCTCATTTGAATCATTTCTTTGCCATGAAGATATTATTTATTACAAACAATACATTTGACCAATTGATTTTTTAGCTATTTTGACAAATAGGTATTGTTTTAGTCAAAACTAATATCATATTTGTAATAGGGGTAAGGAAATGTTTCAAATTAGACATGACTTATTAATTTTCTTTACTTTTTTTGGAAAAAAAGGATAAAATAGAAGTATAATTTTTATAAAACGCCAAAATAAAATAGACTATTAAATAAAATAAAAATTAGTTCAACTTCAAAAAAAAAAAGTGAGACAAAATTATTTTCCCCCAAATTTATATGTAAAAGTAAATACGCAAATTTACTAATTACTAACATTTACTTAATATTTAAAAAAATAACATCTATTTAATATTTTAAAATATGTGAAATTTATTAAAACCTAATTTAAAAAATCATTATTTATTCGAATTTTGGGATATATGTGAAAACGGGTAGCAATTTAATTTAATTTGTAAAAACAGAAACGTGGACAATTAGAAAGCCAAAAAATGACTGGTTTTAATTTTGAAAGATTTTTCGGTTTAAACACTCATTGGAATCACACGTTAGGGTTTTACAGACCTTGATCTTACCGGTTGCCATTAGGTTTTTGAATGGTTTAGAAGTTTTTCGATTAGTATCTATTCTTGTCATTTGTCATTCTTAGGTTGAAGTTGTTGGTCATTCTCTGTTTTAGATTTCAATCACTAAAGAAAAACTAGTTGAAAGAGCTAGAAGGGTATTCTAACCAAAATTCATTTAGAATCTTGTCAATTTTTGTTCAAAGTCTAGTGATTTTTTCGTCGGCTTTCAAATCAAGTTTTCGTCCATTTCTAGTCGATTTCATTGAAAATCGATGAAATTCTAGTTTCCGAGCCAATAATAGACAAAATCACAATGTAATCAACTTGGAAACCGAGTAGAAACTTGCTGGATTCCATTTTTCTGGCGAAAAGCTAAGGTTTCCAGTTTTTTTTCGATCGTGAATTTGAAGGTCTCCAGCCATCTAACGTGAACGATAAGGGTATTGGGTAGGGCTGTTCAAAACCCAACCCAACCCGTTTAAACCGACCGAACCGAAATAAAGATTCGGTTCGGGCCCCGAATACTGTTCGGGTTCGGTTCGGATGATAAAATATATTAAATTTCGGGTTTCGGGTTGAACCCGAAAAAACCCGATCAAACCGACCAACCTGACCACTACTATATATATACATATTATCAATAACCCTATTTTCTAATTCCCAGCCGTTTCTCTCCTCCTCTCAACCATTCCTCTCTGCCTCCTTTCTACATCTCTTTCTCAAACTTTGATCGAAGCCTGGCCGTTGTTTTTCCTCCACCAACAGTCACGAACCACCGTCTGACGTCGTTGATCTGGTCTGAAAGTCGCTCACGTCGGCTCGCCTCCGGCAGTTCCTAATCCCTGCAGTGGCGTGGCGGCGGCCATGAAGCTTCGACACATCATCTCGTCTACTTCCCCTGTTCTTCGTGATTCTCCGTCGGAAGAGGCTTCGTCGGCGTCAGATCGAAGGGCCACCGGATGCGCAAGTGGTTTCCGACCATCGGCGATCTTATCTTGATGCGGCTGGGCTTCCTGTGTTATTTTCAGTTGTTTGAAATTAAAATTTTCAGTTATTTTGAATTGTTTATTGAGTACAGAGAGCATTTGAGATGAAAGAATATGAATTTCGAGTCTAAGCTCGAGAAATTTGGTTATGTTAGAAGCAATTTTGTTGAGTTTGGTTGAATATTGCTGGGATTTTAGTTTGGTAATAGGTATTATTCCTTTGCATTGGATTCTTTGATTTTTTTTCTGTTGAAATTTGTTTTACTTTTTGTTTTTAACATTTGTAAATAAATTTGTTGTCTGTGTTAATTTCAGATTATTTGTTTTCAATTGAAGTTTACTTCTCTGTGTTATTTTTTGTGTTTTTTGTTTGGTTTTTTCGGGTAACACCGATCGGGCCCCGAAGTTTTTCGGGTTGTTCGGGTAGGGGCCTGAACTTAAATCGGTTCGGATCGGGTTGAAAAATAATAAGAATTTCGGGTTTCGGGTTGTTCGGGTTCGGTTCGGATTGATCCGAACCCGACCGATGCACAGCCCTAGTATTGGGAGACTCGCCACTGTTGGCTATCAACCGATACTCTCCTTTTGTTGATTGGCTTCAATTGGCGAAGGCGCGGCGACGGTGAGGGTTGCCAATCGTCTTCTCCAGCGTATCCCTTGATATGCCGATCTGTTGCATTTGACCAAAAATGCTTTTTAATTACTACTTTCAATTTTTTCATTTCTTTACACCTTAAAAATACAAATACCAAGAAATCACTAATATCAATACACTATAATAATAAACAATTACTAATCTTTCATAAACTTTACTTTTTCACCAATACAAATAAAGAAATAATAATAAACAATTATAAAATTTACTATAAATGGAAACGTAAATAATCGAAAAAATTTGCTAAAATAGAAAACGTAAAGAAATGAAAAACTTGGAGGTAGTAATTAGGAGCCTTTTCTTCTTTGTTTGGCTGATTTTGATTTTCACCTAAAATTGACAACCGAAATTGAAGGAACTCCTAGAATTTTCCACTCAAATATTCCAAAGTTTTTGTGTGATGGCCTAGATAGGTTAAATTTGAAAATAAATTTTGACTTGAATAGCCCACTAAATTTTATCACATTCTGAAAAGGGCCATACTTTTAAAGATAATTTTCAAACAAACCACTTTTTAATTATAAATATAATATAAACAGTTTATAATATAAACAGCATATAAACATTTTATATACAAAAGGAATATAACTCTATTATGAATGAGGATATAAACATTTTATATACAAAAGGAATATAACTCTATTATGAATGAAAAAATAAAATATGGCTTTTTTAGAAACTAAAAATATAATTAGACTAAAAGTCTTTTTCAAACTTACAAATTAGATATTTTCTAGTAGGATTATTGTAGTAAATAGCACATATACGGGGAAATATATTTATTTTTTTTTTCATACTTTTTCATATATTCTTATATTTTCTTCATAACAAAATAAGTGATATTTTTCTAATTATGAAATATATTGTATTATTTTTTTAAATACCAAACATATATGCTATTTTGTTAAAAATTAATTTTTCTAGTTACCATTTACAAAATATTATTGCGCTTTTTGATATTATCTCATTTGAAAATTTAGGCATGACTAGACTCCAACACAAATAGTTTGGATCTTAAGAGGAGATGGATGCATATAATCTTGCATAATAGGCCATGGGCCATGCATATAATTTTTCCTTCTTTATTTGATTTTTTTGTTTTCTTTGTTTGATGGTTTGGGGCTAGGTTCCTTTTTGTTTGTGGTAGAGTTAGATCTACCCATTTTTAAAGCATATCTACAAGTTTCTCTCACGTTCTTTCAATTTATGATGGTAGATCTGTTTGTGGGGAAGTTTTCAAGTTTGATATTCTTAGTTTTCTTCCACTTCTTCTGTTTGTGGGGATGTTTTCAAGTTTGACATTCTTGGTTTTCTTCTACTGGGTGTTCATATGGTTCTCTCAAGGCCTTGCAGATGCCATAATACTATAGTATTTGGTGGTAGGACGGATTCATCTCTTGGCTTCTTTTTTTTTTTTTTTTTTGAAGAATATTAGTTGAAGATCAATATTTAGACATAGCAATTTCAGGGGCTTTATATATTTTCTTTTTTCTATTTTATTTTGTTTAGATTTGAATATTGTATGTTTAGAACTGTGTTCTAAGCTTGATCTTCAAATCTTATACCCTAGATTGATCATCAATAAACTATGATGTCTTTGTTAAAAGAAAATAATAAATACAAATATAAAAAATTATTTTTTTAATCAGCAAATTAATTTTTTTTATTATATTAGGATTTAAACCCCTGACCTCAAGTGATTGAGGTGCATAACTGTAACAATTTGAGGTGGAAATGCTTTGTAATATCAAAAATTATTATTGTAAAAAGAAGAAATTATCAAAAGTTGCTATTTAATACTATCTCCATGTTTTTCAATTTTTTACACCCTAAAAACTCAAATATCAAGAAAAGCAGTTTTTCACCGATACTAATACAGAAATAATAATAAACAATTACTAATCTTTTACAAAACTTACTTTTTCATCGATACCTATAAAGAAATAATAATAAATAATTATAAAACTTACTATAAATGGAGATGTAAAGAATTGAAAAACACAAAAAAAAAAAGTAAGGAATTGAAAATCATGGAGGTAGTTCAATTTTTCTTCTAAATAATAAAATGAAAGGAACTCTAAAGTTTATGCTAAAAAAAAAAAAGTAACGAAGTCAAAGTTAATTAGAAACATAGAATTAATAGCATTAGCATAATAAAATGGAACAAACTCTTTGTTTTTTTATTATTGACTTAATTTCAAGTGGGGAAGTGGAAATGGAGACAGGAGTATATGAATATTTAAACCTGAATACTTTTATATCAGGTGATAGAGCGTTAACCATTTGTGTCAACCTCATCCTCCTCAAATGGAATGAACTCTAAGTTAATTAGAAACTTGAGCATTAGCAATCTTAGAAATATATTATATAAGCCTCCTTCAAGTCTTTAGTCTTCAGGTTCAAGCCCTTACCAACTAATGAACCAACTGATTGATCACCAAAAAAGGAGGAGATAAAGTGACACTCAACCAAAAATAAATAAACTCTCTATAATTTCCAGTTACAAGCCAACTGGAGCCTGTTGTGTTGATTCCAATCGCCGACTGACAACCAACCCTCCGTCTGACAGACAAACTACGTATCAACCAAAACTTCTTCTTTCCAACGCAACTCTCCTCCCTCCACGTGTCTCTGTCTTCTTCCTAATTTCTTAACAAATAATGAATCAAACTTTTACGTATATAAATAAATCTCTCAAAATAGAAAGATTCAACAGCAATTCCTTCATTTTCTCTTCACCCTCCAACTTTGTCTCCCTTTCTCTTTAATCTTTCCCCATTTCTCCTACTCCATCGTTTTGGTTACGTAATAATTTGATCATAATCTATTTAATTTAATAATAAGGCGACAAGAGACGGCCGGGGATGGCACCGCGTCTCTTAACCTGCTTTGGCAAATTGAATTTTGCCTCTTCCGACAACGGAACCGATAACAAAATCAGTAATGTCACCGCGGATGCAACGGTGGAGGAGCAACGCCGTTCAGGGGCTATTCTGGTGGAGCTATTTTCTTCGCAGGGATGCGTGACATCGCCGGAGGCAGAGTTATTGCTGTCGAGACTAGGAAGAGGGGATTTTGCCTTGGAAACGCCTGTTATTGTATTGGCTTTTCATGTAGATTATTGGGATTATATGGGTTGGAAAGATCCTTATGCGTCCAGCCAATGGACTGTTAGGCAAAAAGCTTATGTTGAAGCTCTGAAGCTTGATACTATGTTCACACCACAGGTTGTTATTCAAGGAAGAACACAGTGTGTTGCGAATGACGAAGAGGCTCTTTTGTCTGCCATTATGAATGCTTCTAAATTTCCTTCACCCTCGTTTCAGGTAAGAATTTTAATTTTTAAAAATTTGTGGTATTTACTCCATACGGTAAAGATTTGTGTATGAAATTTTGTATTTTGTATTTTTTTTTCAAATTAAGTGATAGATTGTCTGTTCTGAACGGAAAATTAAATTTGAGTGAGACGTATATTTGGATTTTATATTATAAATTTAATATAAAATTATAAAAACCGACAAATGTTTATTGGGACTTTGAACCTGTGTTGGTTGGTTGGCTTTTATGCTGCTTGTCCTTCTATTATACTGCACAGCAGTCTGGGTTATGTGTAATTTTTATGTAAAAAGGGGAAAAAAAACGTTTTTTAGTGAAATTTATAATATAAAGTAAAAATCTATTAACTGAAACCTGAAGTCGTGGCTGAGTGAAAAAATAAAATCCATCATTCAATTTGGAATAATAATAACAAAAAAATTTAAAAAAAATACAAAAAAGTGGAAAGTAGTACCTGGTACTCATACTATGAATGAGCGCCCTCTTACCTATTAAATATGGAACTATTAAAAAAGTGCTATTTACTGCCATATCCTCACGAAAAAAGGAATAATGAAATGATTTGAATTTTGATGGAACAGGCAAGCTACCAAAGACCAACACCAGAATCATTGCAAGTGAGTTTATCGGGAGCTTTAAGGAGTAAAGTAGACAGTAATGGAGCAAACATAATGGTAGCTCTATACGAAAGTGGAATGGTGACTGATTGTCCGAAAGGAGAGAACAAAGGCAGGGTATTGTCAAATGACTATGTTGTTCGAAGGCTTGAAAAGCTGTCTACTGTCAAAGATGTGTCTGCTAAAAAAACAATATCAGGAACAGTTAATTTTGGTCTGTGGGAAGGCTTCAATAGTAGCAAATGTGGTGTTGCAGTGTTTGTTCAAGACAATTCTTATCAAATTTTTGGTTCACAAAATTTTCAGTTACCAGGTGACTTATGAGAAAACCAGATTTTTATATGAAATATTACAATCTTTATTATGTTTTCTGGTTGTTCTTTATTTTAGGCCATTACAATGTACAGGACACGTTAGAGATAGCTTCATTTTCTTTTAATTACGGGTCCTCCTCGGAAAAAGAATTGCTTATTTTAGTGGTGTTATAGGATAGTAGACAGAGAAAACACTCCGACCATGCCTGATTCAATTTCTTTCTTTTCATGGATATATGAACCTTTAATTCTTTTTTATGAGATTTTTTTTTTTGTGGTTATGATGATGAGTGAGTGATGCTAAAATGTGTTTGTATTATAATATTAGTAGCTATAGTTTTTTAACCATCTCCAGTGTTATTTGGCTTTGGCTTACCCCTTTCATGTAGAAGATTTTAATAATGCTAATATGCATCTAGCATGTCGTAATTGACATTGTCTGGTTTGGAGCATTGCCAATGACAATGTCTATAATTAAATTGAGCTTAAATAATAATTTCATCCTAAACCTTCACAAAATTACACTATTTTGAAATTTCCAACAATTTTACTCCAATTTCAAAAGGTCGTCCAAATCACACCTTAATTATATTTCTTCAATTAAATTGAAATTACTAAATGTCCAATTTGGCCTTTAGACTTTGTACGTAATGGTTGATTTGCCAATTTTCAAATTTTTCTTTATTAAACTTAAATAAATATATCAATTTTAGATTTAAATTGTCATTTGTTACAGAGATAAATATAAATTTGGTGCCCAAATCTTTTCAAAATTTTTAAATTTTGGTGTCCGTTCCTATTTTCTCAATCAAATGTCTAAAATATTTAAAATAATATAATTAAATATATGTTGCAGGTGTGACGCCTAGAATGTAATTTCGTTAATTTCTCATGAAATGAGAAAAATACACATGAAAATGATGTAACGTCACATCAAATAAAAAAAAAATTGAAATGTCCAAACTTATCCTATTTGCAAAATTGAAAAAAAAAAAATTCATTCTCCTCCCTCTTTCCTTTTTTGATTTGCTCACCACAACCACCTCCACCTGCACCTGTACTCTGTCCATCGACCTTAATTACACACCAAGAAGTCTCTCTCCACGATAATGACTGCACCGGATGATGATAATCGTAATAATATTTAAATTTCAAAAGGATACTCTAGTAATTTAAGTCAGCTAAACTAGATGTCACTAATCACTTCAAGTCGAAAAACTTTCAAGTTACATTCTGCGGTATAGTAATTGAATATTTATGACACAGTACCATAAAGGCATCAACCATTTTATTTTGGGAGAGTCTTTATAGATGAATATTGAAATTCACATATCAAGACTTTTGAAATTTATATGAATTGTATTCAGTTTATATACCTTCCAAAATAATTATTTTAACTTTCACTTTTTTTCTTTCCATAATAAGTATCTCATTCTTAGATTATAATAAAATTTTATGTTAATTTTTTTTTTATACTCTTAAAATATTAACATATAATGATCTTTAAAAGTTGGATAAGCATTTAAATTAAAGACATCTTGGTCATTTAATAAATAAATTTTATATTTTCAATATAATAAATACCATTTCTTAATACATAAAAATCGTGGTTAGAACACTTATTTTAGAATGGAAGGAATATAATAGTTCTAACATACTGAAATCCCAATTTAGAAAAGTTCACAGTAGTTTTCAAAGTCATTAATTGAGAATGAAATCCATTCAGCAAGAATTAAGAGTATCATGTTTTCATACATATTTACTTAAACCATGATTTCTTTCCTATTTCGATTTAAAAGTTTAAACGATGTATGCGATAAAAAAACTAAAGAAAGAAAAAGAGAAGTCCAATCAATAGAAGAATTAATTCCAAAACAGAAGAGGGCAATGCACACGGTAAGTGCATTCATGTGATGCGTTTGTAGAGTTTTAAGGACATACCCCACCAATCACTACAAAACATAATAAAACTAGGATTTGAAGAATAGAATATTTGGATTTGAGCGGTATCTCATGAACTACAATTTAAGAATAATATATTTAGTGCCGTAAATGAGCCCAGCCGAGCCGAGCATTGGCGTGCTCAAGCTTATTAAACGAGCTCAAAAATTGAGCTCGAGCTCGGCTCATTTATTAAACGAGCGAGCTCAAACGAACATTTAACGAGCTGAGCGGCAAGCCTCTTGGCTCGTTTACGGCCCTAAATATATTATTAGGAGAATTTTAGATTTTGTTTGGAAAAATGAAAAGTAGGAAGTAAAATAAAATATATAGCTTAAAATGCTTCGTAATGTGTGAAATACATTGTTTGTTTTGATGTAAAAAAAAGTGGGCTGTAAAATAAACTTCACTTTACTCCTATGACTTTCACCTCAAGTTTTGAGGTGAAAATAACAATGAAAAGGGTGTAAAATCCTTTTTCTGCCTCTTCTTCAACTTTTCTTTTACAAACGTAGCCTCTTCTCCTAACATTGGGTTTTTGCTTACCTAGCCCACCCACTGGCCAATTACATTTCTTTGTCGTCATTTTCTAATTATTTTATTACAAGGATGCTAATCCAAATTAACCCATAGTAGAGATTCAAGAAGAAATGCAGGTTTGTATAGGGATATTATCTTCCAATTCTTCATGAAAAATAAAATACTTGACATATTTTACTTCTTTCTAAACATGTTAAAATAAATATATTTTATATTTTTTTATTTATTTTACTTTTATTCAAATAAAAAGTATAAAATAAAATTATTTTACATCTCATCTAATTTTACACTTTTATTTTACCTTCCAACTTATTTCACACTCTACCTTTTTTTTTTTTTTTCCAAACAAAGGCTTAAGATCTTTATAATACGAGTCAAAAACAAAATAAATTATTAACAACGGAAAGGAATTTTTTTCCAAATAGATTTTTATAGGACACCTGGCGAACGGTGATAATGAAGCCTAGAGGTTAGATATAGAGGTGGCAAAGTAGTATATTGGTACTATTTTCAATCATTAGCCTAAAGAAAAGCAGACCCGTGTATCGTACGAAAGTATGACTGTGCCTCTGCTTTGTATAATCATCATTCTATAAAGCAGAAAAGAAGGAATTTTGGGGAAAGCAAGGTGTACTCAAACTGATGCATACACGTATCACATAACATGGAACATTCGATAAACAGCTCGTGATTAAGATACCTGATGAGATTTTTGTTCCCTACAAACACCTTTTTTTATACCTGCCAAATCAAAAGCATCAAAGAGAACAGAGTGCACTAGACCAATTTAAGAATTTTTCAGTCCGAAATTAACTACTCACTATTGAAGAAGAATATTACAGATGTGGGCAATAATAATAATGGATGATTTATCAGCCACAAATCTGTGATTTAAAAAAAAAAACCCCACTTTCTTTCTCAATTCAGCACAGAAACAGAGAAAAACTACAACTTAATTACATGAATGACTACAGGTTAGATATACAACATCTAACATGTATCAAGAAAAACGAAGGAACTGAGTTATTGGGTCATGTATAGTATAACTTCCTTCAAATGCACAAGGCTAAAAAAATCTGACACATACCTGACCAACCCATTCCTAAAATATACAACATAAAGCTTATAGTAGTATTTTTATTTATTTTTCCTTATAAAACAAAATCCACTATCTACAAGGAGGGTAACGCCCAAATCTTGCACTCTGACGTCCACACCGGTCTTACAACAAACATTGGCATCACACCCTTTTCTTTTTCTTTCCTTTTTTTTAATCCTCCTAGGCAGTTAATGCTGACAGCCACCTCCCTTTCTCGACCTTCACCCACTGTAAATCCATAGACTGAGGGGTCTAAAGACAAAACCTGCTAAGAAGCAGTAGCTAGCAGCAAGAGCAGGGCCCATGTCATGTTGACTCTATCACCGCTTCAACCTTTTGTCTTGCCAGGTACTTTTCCCTCCGCTCCTTCTACAGAATTGGTATAATATAACGTTTTAAAATATCACCCAAAATTCTAAAATTCTAAAGTCTGAAATTAGATGAGGCATACCCATTCATCGATTACTAGACCTTCCCCAACCACGCGTGGCCCAGTATCAGGTGGCGGTTTCTTACGTTCTTCAACAGCAGCCTCAGCTTCAGCCAACTGACGTTTCAGTTTTTCCAATGCCTTGAAATCAGCAAGCTCAATGTCATTGTTGTACATTACTGTTTCAACTTAAGAAAAATATGAAAAGAAGAACATCATTTAACTTACAGGACTAGGGTGCTCTACGTTCAAAAACACTACCCGCAATATTCGCTCAATTGTTACCTGCTCTTTCTGTTCATCAAACTACATAGAAAGAATTCAGTTGGGGTTATAATGCATAATTTCAATCACAGATGTAACAGAAGGAATTGGAATAGAATGAAAAAAAAACCTAAAAGAAAAGCTCAAGAAACTAGAATAAGGTACTTGAAATATCTGTCTAGTTCTATAGTAAAGAGACATCAAGCACAAATTGAAATATCTCTCTAGTTCTATAGTAAACAGACATCAAGCACAAAGCCAGTGCGAAGGCAGCCAATCTGAGACCAGTGCGCCATGGTTTCAAACACCAATCCCTGGCCACATTGCCACCAACAGCCGAAAAAAAAAAAAATCAAGCACAAAGGCTGTTGAACGCCATCTCTGTATTGATATATAACCAGAAACAAGATCTCAATTCTAACTCCAAAATTAGAAGCTGAGAAAAAATGGCTGCTAAAGTTTTTAACCAAAATGAAGAGAACCAGAATAGAATCCAGAAACCAGAACAAGTTGATCAGAAACTC
>CATIWJ010116370.1:0-23123 GCA_949640765.1 Croton laevigatus | reverse complement strand
GATGGACCAAAATAATGGAAAAAGAAAGAAAGTGAAGGAAATGAGTGAGAAAAGTAGATTGGCATTGAAAGAGGGTGGGTCTTCATTCATTTTCTTAGGTAGTCTAATAGAACATGTAACGAATAATGCATAATATATATAAATATATATATATGAAAAGGTATAATTGAGATGATTCCTCCTCTCTCTACCCTCTCCTTCTTCTTCTTCCTCCTCCTCTCCAAAAACAATTTCTGTGTTACTGGTTTGTAGCTACCGCCGGTCATCACGCCGGTGGTGGTCACCCCTACTTCTAGCTTCCATAGTTTTTACTTTGCTTTTATTTTTTTTTTCATCTGCCTTTAGGGCTTTTCCCTTTGCTTTTGTTTTCGTTGGCTGCTGTTTGTTTCTTGGTTTGGCTGAGCTCCTAATCTACTAGATCTGGTTTTTACTCCTTCATGGAGCTCGTTTGCTGATTAGAAAAGAGTGGATCTAACATAGATCTTCAAGTTTTATGGGGTGGAACTCGTCAAAGACTAATATGGTGTCAATATCGAGTGGAAACGGTCTGAAGTGCAAGCAATTTGGGCTCCGTTAACTCCACCGAGATGACCATCTTCCTTGTTAGATTTATTGTATAAGTTTTTTGTATTTGTGTTCTAATTTTGTACTTTTGCCTAATCAATGAAATGCCAGTTTTTATCTTTGTTAAAAAAAAAAAAAGAAGAAAGGCATAATTGAATATATTTGATGTATGATTTTTTCCATTAGGGGTTAATAATTTTGAAGAGTCAAATCCACTTTTTACTACATTTATAAAAAAAATTTATTATTTACTAACTTTGAAATTTCTCCTTGAAAATTATAAAACCATCTCATTAATTAAATGAAATAAGGAACGTGTATTTCCTCCCACAAAGTGTGAGATGAGTGACAAATAGTTTCTAGCAAAGTATGAAAAACTCCATTCAGCTGCTTACCAATCCATCCGATAATCAAACCAAGTTCAGAAAAGTCTAAAAAAGAGAATAAATCATAAATTAGTTGTTGTCAATATGTGAAAAAAAAAAAGAATCATCAACTTCGAACCTTTCTTTGATAAACTGTAGTGCTGCTCTTAAAGCAGTAGCTTCGGAAACAGCTGGGAACGTTTGAAAGTGCTATATACTCTCTTTAGCCCAGCATATATATATATATATTGAAAAGAAGAAAATGTTAAGAAAAGTTACTTCTTAATTGGGAGGGCCGTCCAATAAGGTGTCCGAGGTGCTTGACCGCACAAAGCCCCTAACAATTAGGGGCCTCAATAATTAAGAAGTCTCCAATAATTAGGGAGCGTCCTATAGTTAAGAATTTTCTATATTAAATTATTGTATTTTATTCTCTTTAATTTCTCGGTTATTATTTAAATTTTTTCATTTATTATCACTTAAATATTGTTCAGAGGGTAGAAAAATAGCGATTTTTCTAACATTCAGAGCTTGATTTGTAACATTGGAATATGACCCTAAAATTTAACGGGACGACCCTGTTAATTGGGTGGGTTTTTAATAATTGAGCCTCAACCTCCCTAAAAAAAAAAAATTGAGCCTCAACTAAGACTATTGCCGCATTTTGATATTCATATCTGAAGTGATTTTTTTGTTGCATAAATATTTTACTCCCACATTCAAGAAGGGAGGGGCAGAGTGTCGGCTTCAATCTTTGTACGTCTTACCTCCACTCTTAAGCGTCGTCTTCCGCTGGACCCATACCCCCTCATCTAAGGGATTTTGGGAGATATTATTTGTCTTGGTAAATAAAATGCACTAACACTGACTTATTATAGCAACTCATTAACCCACCCATTTAGTTAACATATCCAGCCCACTGGCTTTTCTAATTCCAAGCCCAACTCGCCTGTTCTGATATTAAACTAGATCTTTTTATTGCAGTGGCATACGTCTTGCTGCTTCACTATATTAGGGTTTCTTCGTTAAAAAATTACAAGTCGTTTACTCTAACCCTTTCTCATGGCGACTGCTGATGTAGTGCCAGCGGCAACCTCTGAACCTACCCAGCCTTATAACGAAGTCAAGCTCTTCAATCGATGGGCTTTTGAAGAAGTTCAGGTTTTGAATCGCTCCTTATTGTTATTAATGTTTGTAACCTGTCATATTCTTATTTGTTATTCTCTGTTGTTAATTAGCTTGTTAGAATATTTTGAAGAGATCTTGAGAAAATTTAGTTCATCTTACAATAAGAAATTTTGCTGAGTTTGATTTTCCTTGGCTTACAAAATGAACTGTTTATCAACTTATAAATCTAATGTTATATGAATAGAAAAGTAAATGATTAAGTGGAATCATGTGGTTATAGAATCCCCAGACCTGTATGAGTTGCGTAATCACGAGGTTTGGTTCACTTTAATGTGATTGATGCTATATGAGATGTTAAGAGCAATTCATAGTAGCATACACCCAATTAACTCTTCAGCCTCCATTAATATGATTCTTTTATTGTATATATAGTGTTGAATTTTTCTTCTTGCTCATTTGTCTAATGTTGTGTTTTTCACTTGTCTATTTTATAATTTAAATCATAGTTGATACAACATTACTTCTGCTAATTGATATTTTTAGGCTTTTACAATATAGTTTGAAGGTTAATAATTAGCTATGTTTTAATTACGTGGTTAAAATCTCTAGTCACAGTCCATCCATGGCTATAGCATGTTCTCTGCTTTTCTAATTGAAACTTTGAACCATACTGGAATCTTCTCTTTCAAAAATTTTAACGTGTGACATAATTTGTGATGACACGTGCCATGTTTCTTATTCTGTTTCTTAACTTTGTTACTGATCAGGTCAATGACATTTCGTTGTGCGACTACATTGGTGTCCAACCAGCCAAGCATGCCACCTATGTTCCACACACTGCTGGAAGGTACTCTGTCAAGCGTTTCAGGAAGGCCCAGTGCCCGATTATTGAGAGGCTTACAAATTCATTGATGATGCATGGGAGAAACAACGGAAAGAAGTTGATGGCTGTCAGGATTGTGAAACATGCTATGGAGATCATCCATCTTTTGACTGACCAGAACCCAATCCAAGTTATTGTTGATGCTGTCATCAACAGGTGATTTATTGCCCCATTTAGTTTTTCTAGGCATTTAAGCTATGCATCATGTATAACAAAAAAAATTGTTCCTTGCTGCTTCAGTTGGCTTCGGCTCTATGAATTCTCTACTTGATATTCATTGAGATAAGATGCTTGCTCTGAAATATTCATTGAGATATGATGCTCTGAAAATCTGTTGGCTCTATTACATGGATTATTATATTCCTTAATTGTGGTCTATCCCTAGCTAAATCCTTTCTAATATCTAAAATTCCTAAATCCCTAGCAATAACTTATCTTCATGTAGTTTTAGGTCTACCTCTTCCGTATGCATGATGTATAACAAAAAAAAAAAAAACTGTTGCTTACTGCTGCATTTTTCTATTATTATAGTGGACCAAGGGAAGATGCTACCCGTATTGGTTCTGCTGGTGTTGTTAGGCGTCAGGCCGTAGATATTTCTCCTTTGAGGCGTGTCAACCAAGCCATCTATCTCCTTACAACCGGTGCTCGTGAAGCTGCTTTCAGAAACATCAAGACCATTGCTGAATGTTTGGCTGATGAGCTTATCAATGCAGCAAAGGGTTCCTCCAACAGGTTGATTTTAGTTTCATTTTTTGGTTCTTTTAGCAATTTGTGATACTATAAGCTGTATTGCTTATTACTGGTTGTGACCTGTTTTCCAGTTATGCCATCAAGAAGAAGGATGAGATTGAAAGAGTCGCCAAGGCCAACCGTTGAGAGACTAAACCTTTATGGCAGTTGAAGAATTTTGTCTCTTATTTTTTATTTTCACTTTTTGTCTGTTTTAAAGATTTGAACGTACTAGTGATGTTTGGCTGCCAAAGATTTGCTTTCTTTCTATTAAGATACTCCATTTAGATAATTTGTTAAGTTTATTTAAGTAATGATTTTTAATTAATGAATTAATTATGAGATAAATTTCAGTTGATTTTGATATTCTGCTTATATCTAAATCAAGATCAAACTAAAAACTCCAGAATAAAATTTTTTTACTGTGCTTCCAATTCTTTATTCCAGTTTCTTGTAAGAACCCGACCGGAACCTGTAAGTTATAAGAATTGTCTAGCATAAAAGACACCGTTTTGCTGCTATATCTATTTTTCTTCTCCTTGCTTTGATTTCTATCCTTAATTAGATTAATTGAATGATTAGTTAATTTGAGATTTCTTATATACTTGTAATGATTTGCTTAGGACAGATCCAATTCCAAGGTACCTTTCTACACTTGAGCACATAGCAAATTGGAAATAAACATACAACGGAGAAGGCAGAATTGGTTATTCTTCCTGCCCCTGCTGTCGGCCATTTCATATCAACAGTAGTGCTAGCAAAGCTTCTTCTTAACACCGATCAACGCCTGTCCATTACTGTTCTTACTATAGCATTTTCTGATTTCAGTTTTAGGATCAATAGTTACATTCAGTCAGTTCTGACCACCAATGCTTTATCTAGTCGAATCCGAATTGTTGAACTGCCAGAAGCTGAACCTGAAATTTTTGGTATGGTTTTTAAAGTTGTGAAGCATCTCATTCAAACACTTAAAACTTTAACGTATGGGTACAAATTTTCAATCAGATGCATGAAATACCTTAACAAAATGCACTTTGAGTCAATCATATAGTATTAAAGTTCATATTATTTTTGAATAATGTCTTGGAAAGACGTTGCAACAAGAATCAGAAAAAAAAAACAAAAAAAAAAAAGATTTGCAAGCTAATATGCACAAAACAAGCCTTCTGCACTCTATACACATACGAAATCCAATCATTCCAATCTCTATCCGATAAAGCTTTGATATTCAAGACTAAATTGCAAAGAGCAAGAGCAGCAGGCATGCTAGCTGTCAATAAATTTGAAACCCGCAAATTATCTACTTCAAGTTTTCTCACGTTACATTCCCAAGCTAGTTGAAGCCCAAAGAAGACTCCTCATAATTCCACCATAAGAACCGAACATGATCCCAAATTAACTGAAAATCCAGCCATCCAGTTGCCAGCTGAGCCTCTAACCAAACCTCCAGCTGAAGAGGAACTTGTCGATGAGATTAATGAGCCATTACAATTGAGCTTCCACCCATTCACCTCTTGGTGCTGCCCATACAGAAATTTCGTTGTATTTTTTTTCAAAAAAAAAAAAAAACTCTCTTTTTCCATGTTTGGTTTGTGTTTATCAGAACATAACAAACCAACAGATTTAAAAATAATAAAAACATTGTTAGAAAATGTGATGGACAGAAATAAAATATAGTAAAATAATATTTTTGTGTAGTGTAAAAGACTAGGCCAACAATGGACAAAAATCCTCGACTCCACCGAACAAAACTTTTGATTCTCACATCATGTTTTAAATCCTTTCCAATCTAGTTACATTTTCAAACAAGAAAAATAAAATGTTTATGGCACTTTTCTTCACCTATAAAAACATGATTTGCAAATTGCAGGTTGAAGATAAATATTAGTATATACATATATAGTTCCATGAATGGAGAAATCACAACTTGTTTTTGTTCTTGCCCCAGCTGTTGGCCATTTCATGTCAACAGTAGAGCTAGCAAAGCTTCTTCTCAACTGATATCAACGCCTCTCAATAATTGTTCTTATCATTAAGTTTTCTGATTTACATCCAAGATTAACATCTACATTCGGTCAGTTTTAGCTACCAATGGTTTGACCAGTAGAATTCGATTTGTTGAACTTCCTGAAGAAGATGAACCTGAAAATTTTGATTTGATTTCTTCAGTTGAAAGACTGAAACCACATATCAAACAAGTGATCTCTAACGTTCAGTTCGAGTCTGACGCACCTCGACTCGTGGACTTGGTTCTTGATATGTTTTGCATGGGTGTAATAGATGTTGCGAATGAATTTGGTGTTCCGTCTTACGTTTACTTCACTCAAGTGCTGCTTTTCTTGGTTTCATGCTTCACTTGCAGGTGATTCAAGATGAAGATCATGTTGATTTTACTGAGTTGGTGAAATTGGATGCTGAGTTGAAGGTACCGAGTTTGGTGAATGTATTTCCTAGCAAGGCAACGCCTCTTTGTGTAAGATATAGCATGTGGCTTCATCCTATGCTCCACAACTTTTGGAGATTCAAGGAAGCAAAGGGTACTGTAGTAAATACGTTCCTTGAGTTAGAATCTTATGCAATTGAGTCCTTCAATTCCAATGGTGAAATTCCTCCTTTGTATCCATTAGGACCTATTTTGAATATGGAGTTAGATGAAAGTAGCAACAAACATGAGGAGATAATACAATGGCTTGATCATACAATGGCTTGATCATCAGCCTGTAGCTTCAGTAGTATTCTTGTGCTTTGGTAGCGGAAGATGTTTCAATGCAGAGCAAGTGAAAGATATTGCCCTTGCGCTAGAGAAATGTGGATATCGATTTTTGTGGTCTCTACGTCGACCACCACCACCATCAACGGATAAGATAGAATTTCCAATGTCTATGAAGATCCTCAAGAAGTTCTTCCCGAAGGATTTTTAAATCGAAACGCTGAGAATGGAAAGATAATTGGATGGGCTCCACAAACTAAAATTTTGTACATCCAGCCATAGGCGGATTTGTTTCACATTGTGGTTGGAATTCTATACTAGAGAGCGTATGGTATGGTGCTCCAATAGCAACATGGCCAATATATGCAGAGCAACAATTTAATGTCTTTGAAATGGAAGCTGTAACTGCAACTGCCCTTCATCTTCTCTTCTCTCTCCTCTATCTCTTCTCTGGTAGCTGTAACTGCAACTGCCCTTCAACTGCCACGGAAACCGAACCATAAAAGGAGAAGAAAGCTTCCGTGGACTGTCTTCAACATTAGCCATCCTCTTCGGCCTTCGCCATTGTTCAAGGTACAAACATATTTCTTTATTACATAATTTCAATTTATTTCTAGGATTTTTTCTACTATGTTTTGCATTGATCACTGCAATTATTTGTGTTTCCCTACTGTTTTTTTTTTTTTTTAACAGTGTTTGCCTGCTGTCAAAGCTCAAGAAATCAGCAGCCAAATTTGTGGATAGGAAAGATATTGCTAATTGTTTGTACATGAAAGAAGGAAGATAATTTATTCAAAACGTGAAACGGTGGTGTTTTGAGGAGTTCAGGGGCTATTTGGAAACCTTCACGCGCCGGTAACGAGTTTGTCGTCCACCTTCTGTTATCTCATTAACAGAAATAGGTAGTTTAGGGGCTTTTTAATACCACTAATTATTTCAGGGACTAAAATCGGAAAACATGTTATTGGCCGATCGGATTTCATATCGATGGCTTCAGCGCGTCTTCATCTTTGGATGGCCTACTCCTACTGTGGTGGACTCCTTTCCATTTCTTCTTCCAGTCTCCATAAGGTAACTCCGACAAGTAAAAGTGTTTAGTTAACAAGAAAAGGCAAGAAAATTGAATGGATTTCTAGTTTTTTTTTTTTTTTTTGCCTCTTTGGAAGACAATTGATGTTTATATAGTTTCTATCTGTTTTTAATTTAACCAGATCATCTTTTCTGTTTGCTTCGGTTTATCAGCTGCAAATCTGTAGTCGTTTATTCCTTAGCTTTCTCTACTTGCACAATATTCTTCTTTCATTTCCCGCTTTTTCTCAGCTACCAAACAGCCTGCATTTCCTTCTTCTTCTTGCAATTGTCGATTTTTGTTATTTGAATATGATCTGATTTTGAACGGTTAAAATTTTTCTCAGAATTTTTTGCCTCTGCACCAGAAACGCATTCATATTGTTCTGAATTCGAGATTCTCTAATTCGAAAGTTCGTCAAAGTCAGCAAATTAGAACTTGCTTGGCAATGGAAGGAGATGGTGCTCCAGCTTCAAATGGTGCCTACAAAGTAAAAATCCCGCATGTGTTAACTGTCGCTGGCTCTGATTCAGGTGCTGGTGCTGGAATTCAAGCTGATCTTAAGACCTGTGCTGCTCGTGGAGTGTTCTGTTCTACTGTGATTACTGCTGTTACTGCACAGAACACTGTTGGGGTTCAGGTCACACTTCAATTTTGCTTTGTTTTGTCATGAGAGTTATATTCTGTTTGATTTCTGAGAAATTTGAGAAAAGAAAAGTTGTAAACTTTAGGCTTTTTGTTTTTTCTTTGTTTTATGGATTCAAATTCTCTGCAGAAAAAGTTTTGCTTTAGTTATATTAGAAGTACGTTTGGGAATTTGTCAATTTTGCGTTTGAAATTTTTAGTACATCTGTTCTGTAATATTTTGTTTTTCATGTGTGTGCGCTTTTTGATTGTTAGGGTGTAAACATTGTGCCTGAGGAATTTGTCGCTGAACAGTTAAAGTCAGTGTTATCTGATATGGAAGTTGATGTGGTAAGTTTCGTATAAAGCTATTCATGCTGTTTTATAAGCTTGATGAGGAGAGAACACTTTTGAATACTAACATTAAGCTGCCTCTTCTTTTACTCCTTCCCATTCATTATGATTTTTAATGCCTTGATAGCTATCTTATTATGAAATGATGTTAGGTGAAAACAGGCATGCTTCCTTCCATGGGCATGGTGAAGACACTTCATCAGAGCTTGAGGGAGTTCCCTGTTCGAGGTATGCAGAAGAATTGGAAATCATCGTTTTATTGTGTTATTACGATTCTGGTTGCTTTTGGCTTGTGGCTTGACTTCATTAGATATTGAAGGCAGCTTTGGTGGTTGATCCTGTCATGGTATCTACTAGTGGAGATGTGCTAGCTGGACCTTCTATCCTCTCTAGTTTTCAGTGAGTGATTTTTTTATATATATTAACCACAGTACAGTACTGTCAATTGGTTTATGTGATTCGATGCAGAACTCATTTAGCTAACTTCTCCTTCCTCCTTGCATTTTTATAACTTGGAACTTCATTGACTTGCGCGTCTTGCATCTCATTTTGACTGTTGATGAGAGAACTTACCAAAAAGCCTTATAATATGCTGAAATTGGCTAATTGATGTGTTATATATCAGGCTTTCTCTCTCTCTCTCTCTCTCTCCAGCTTTACTAGTTGCCTTCTTTGTTGATTTCTAAAACTGTAAATTTATATGAAGTATGATTATTGAATGCAGAGAGGAGCTTCTTCCCATGGCTGACATCATAACTCCAAATATAAAGGAAGCATCTGCTTTACTTGGTGGCATGCCACTTGAAACAGTTGCTGACATGCGCTCTGCAGCAAAACTTTTGCATGCTTTAGGTCCTCGGTTAGTGGAATTTGCATTAATTCTTTGGACTTAGGATAGGCTAGTGTTGTGAAATTATCATGTACTTCTATTTGTTTGTTTGTTATTTTTTTATTTTTATTTTGCTAAATTAGACATAATCCAAGTGAATGGGAAAGGAAAAACAAAGGTTGAATTCTATACTACAACAATAACAACAACAAGTCTTAGTCCCAAGGAAGTTGGGATCAGCTGTATGGATCCTCTTATCCACTGTAATATAAAATAGATAATAAATAATAAGATACATAAATAAATATATAATAAAGGATGGATTCCATACTGCATCCTCATCGAGATTGTAACCCTCCCACAGCATATAAGCTACTAATACGAGTCGGAGCTAAGCAGACTTGAGCGCTGATATCCCCTTTTTTGATCTAGTATCAATATACTTGGTGTTAAGAAAATACATTTTGCGGGCTGTAACGTTCACAGTGCTCAAATTATCTTCTTTAGAGTTGTGATTTTTGTGAAGCTGTAAATATGGATCTTGTTCAAACCACTACCTTTGGAAATGGGCTAGGTGTTTTTTTTAGTGTCATGTGATAATAGAATACCTATCTGGCTGTAGGAAATATGCATATAATTTACAGCTTGTGATTATGTGCAGCCAAATATTTGATGAAAATTTCCTTTTTAAATGGCCAAAAATAATGTATATGCAATGCATTATAGCATGGTTAGATAACAACTCTCAACAATGATAAAAGTTAAGTAGCGTTTTGGCTGTTGTTAAATTACAGGCTGGTTCAGTTCAAATATTCAGGAACTGCCAAAATCCCTCCTATGGTGCTTATGGCCTTTAGAATATTCACCAATGTTCGCAAGCTAATATTTCTAAAACTAGATGATACCTTGACTCTACTTTCACTCTTTGATTGTAGGCTGTGATTGCAATTTAAGCCTTAGGTCATAGCACAACCTATGTATCTATTAGGAGCTAAAAGATATCAGCTGAAGGGTTAAACAAATGCTCTATGATCAGGACTTTTTTATCTGCTGCCTATTTCACGGATCATTGAGCTTTCCTTATCAATTTTTACATCAGGTTGTTTAAGTCGCTGTATGTTTAATGTAAGTAATTATCCCAGTAGAGAACAAACGGCTTCAATATAAGATATTGAACTCTATGGATACATTCCTTGGTTATTCTCTAATGTTCAGAGGTTCTTTTTGTTGTTTATGTCACTGCTTTTCAGCTTCTTGTAGGAACATATTTATTTAATGGATATATCGCTTTGAAATGAAAACTTATTTGACCCTTCTTCATTCAGATATGTGCTTGTCAAAGGAGGTGACCTCCCTGACTCTTCTGATGCTGTTGACATTTTCTTTGATGGTAAGCCCAAGTTTGACAGATTTCTTGAGCAACAGTGATTCCTTGCTTTCCTACATTGGATATTCTCTGTATGCATGAAGTGTTAAATTGTGAAGCCTTAAGGAATCAAGGTAAGCTTCACTCAAATGAATGGTTTGCTTTGCAGGTAAGAACTGCCATGAGCTACGCTCATCACGCATAAAAACTTGCAACACCCATGGTACTGGTTGCACTTTGGCATCGTGCATAGCAGCTGAGCTGGCAAAAGGTTCTCCAATGCTCTTAGCCGTTAAGGTAACTAATAGTTATATGATTGTTCCCAGCTTTCAGTCCCACTTCACTTCAGCTACTTTGAGATTCTGGAACATGGTGAAACTGTCTGAAGTATTGATTCATAAAGTCAAAAAATGGACTGTGAAATTAATTCACAGTTATGATGTTCTTTCTTATTGACTCTAAGTTAGCTTTAATCTAAGCTTTCTTTACGGAAATAATTCTAGCAATCAGGGATTTGCACAATTCTTAACAAGCCCATTTTCACATATCATTAAGATTAACTGAAATATGTTTGAATATGTGCATGTTAGAAAATGATGATTTCCCCCTTTTCTGTCTGAGTTACAAGAAACTGGGCTGGAGAGGGAGTTATCATCCTATCTGAGGTTCTTCATTCTTGTTGGTGCTGACAATCTGCAAATCCTTCCTACCATTTCTCCTATTCTGTTAATTTCTTCTAGTTTATTCTTTTTGCTCTCTGTTAGCTGATAGATAAGCATCCTAGTCTTTGTGTGTCTTGAATTGGGCAGGTAGCCAAGCATTATGTTGAAACTGCCTTGGAATATGGCAAAGACATTTCCATTGGAAATGGACGTCAAGGCCCCTTTGACCACACTCTGAGGCTTAAGAATAGTATTCACAATTGTAGACAAAGGACATTCAATCCAAGGGACTTGTTTTTATATGCTGTTACGGACAGCCAAATGAATAAAAGGTGGGGACGATCAATGGTTGATGCCATTAAAGCAGCAATAGATGGAGGTGCAACCATTGCTCAATTAAGGTATTGCTTATTGTTTGTTTAGCATTCAAAGGAATAAAATTCTTATCCTTTTCAGAATGAAACTTGTAAAATGGAAACTGAAATAACTCCTAGAACTATTTCTAAACTCGTGTTTTTGAATTTCCACAAGCTGCTGCATGATGTAGAAACTTTTTTCTCATTAGTTGAAGATTTCTTCTTTTCCTACTCATAATTTTCTCTTGCTACTTTAAATGATCCTGGAAAAAAAAAATTAATGGTTTTTTGATTTGAAGTACCTCAGCTATGTTTCTATCTATTGCTTAACATCATAGTTCAATAGAAGCAAGTTTTCTTTATTCTCAGCTGGACCTTTGCATGAACTGTCCACGTGAACAGTTTATTGCAAAGATAATTATTTTTGCATTGGGAATTTGCTTGTCAGGGAGAAGGATGCAGAGACAAGGGACTTTGTGGAAACAGCAAAAGCATGTGTCGAAATTTGTCGCTCCCATGGAGTTCCTCTATTGATAAATGACAGAGTTGACGTAGCCCTTGCATGTGATGCCGATGGGGTCCATGTTGGTCAGTCCGACATGCCTGCACATGTTGCTCGTACTCTTCTTGGTCCGGAAAAGATAATTGGTGTATCATGCAAAACACCGCAGCAAGCCCATCAAGCATGGACTGATGGTGCCGACTACATTGGTTGTGGAGGTGTATATCCAACAAATACAAAGGCAAACAATTCTACTGTCGGTTTGGATGGGTTAAAAGCTGTTTGCTTGGCTTCTAAGTTACCGGTAGTTGCCATTGGTGGTATCAATGCTTCAAACGCTGATGTTGTGATGGAAGCAAATGTACCAAATCTGGAAGGTGTTGCAGTTGTTTCGGGCTTGTTTGACAAGGAAAATGTTGCAGCAGAGACCAGGAATTTGCATTCTTTACTGAAACAGGCGACTTCCAAAGTAAAGTAAAGCAAATATGCAGACCAGGTGCTGCACATTTCTTTCAGTTAATTCGTGGTGGGTAGCATAAACGTGATGATATATGTCCGTAATATTCATTTCATTATTAGCCACTTTTTTCGAGGCAATTTATTTCACTATGGGCAGTTTCTTCAGTGGAAGTGCAGAAATCTTAATTAATTGTGGTCTTACAACTTAATAAAAAAAGATGGAAAAACATTGATTTACAGTTCACATATTTGATTATTTCACTCTTTTCCATCAAGTGCAGTGCTGTAATTTGCATTCAATTGAGAATTTTCACATAAGCCACGCAAAGCACATTTTAATGATTAATCAGCTCTGATTAGTTTGGTGTTTGATTAAGAATCATTCATTGGAAAATTTTCTTTGGTTTTATATTGAATTTATCAAGATCTATGAAAATATAGAAGTTCCACTATTTTAAAAAAAAAAATTAAATTATTTATTCTTAATTTTTGCATGTTTGTCATCTAACAAATGCATACATTTGGTAACGTTTTCATTCTTTAATTTTCTTTTTTTGAAAAAAAAAATAGTGAAATCCATAAATTTATTAAAATTACCTGTTCAAATATTCCAACCGTTTGCATACATGTACCATGATTCCACAAAATCATGAAATTTACATTCTAAGCGAGTAACTGAGTTTCTAACATATATATTGATTGACAGTATATCAGAAAGAAAAATTATATAAATTTTGAAATATGAATTCCGTTATAGTATATGAGATATTGGAGGAAATTAATTTTATTAAAACATTAAAATTAGAAAAATTATAATTCTGTTCTTATATATGTTTTGACAAATTATATCAGTTTGTTTATATATTTTTTAAATTATATTTTAAAAATATTACATATTTTCTTTGTTAAAATATCTCTTAAATTTCCCTAGTTTTTCATAAAATTAAAAAATAATCTCAATCAATCTGTTCACTACTTCACTATTACAATGTTACTAAGGTTTTTTTTTCTTTTGAGAGTTTGAAGGAGAGTGCTTTATAGGGGAGAAAGTCCTTTTAAAAGAAATTTTAAAGTAAATTATACAACTGTAAATTTTCTTGTTTCACCATATCTACAATCAAAGTAGTAAAATTTTGCATTTCGATTAGGTAAATATCATTATTAGTACAAACATAAGGTACAATTTGAAGAATTGTGTATAATCTGGTCTTTGGAACCGGTTCATGAGCATTCCAGAATACATATGTTATGATAAGGTACAATTTGAAGAATTCCATATAGTCCTTCGGCTTGAATGATCTTTAGAACCGTATGTTTCAATGGCATCTAATCCGCTTTCTTTTGCTTTCATGATCAGTTGAGGCCACATCTTTAAAAACCAAACAAAACTGAATTGGGATAGTGAATGAAGTCAGATAATAAAACTCACTCTCTTTTGACCATTATAGTGACTAAAGTAGCAGAAGAAGCTAGAAGATTCAGAGTCAACAACAAAAACAAGCTAAATTGAAAATATGGAAGGACTTCGAAATAGTGAAAAAAAAAAAAAAACTTGAATGTTGTGATAATTACAAAATTTTGTTAAGAGATAAATAATTCATGATAAAACTATCCCAATTAATTTAAATTCTTGTATAACTGATAAAACAACGAATGTAAATGCAGTTTATAGAAAAATCACTATAAAGTTCAGATGAAAAATATTCCATAGGGTTATTAACTTCTTATATGGGTTAGAAAGGAAGCTTAACTTAGTTAAAAAAGAAAAAAAAAGAAAAGAAGCCTAACATGGATATTCTAATCTTAATAATTTAAAATGGATATTACTTCCAATGTTAACAATAAATTCTTTTTATGTTTGTATATTAATATAGTTGATGGAATAAATTAATTTTATTTATTTCTGAGGATTATATCAAATCACAATAAAATTTCCATGTTTCTATTTCTTTCCTCTCCTTTCATTATAATTTGAAACAAAGAAACACTGACAAATTACTTTTTCCCTAAACTTTTCTCAACGTTTTAATTGTGATTGCAAATAAAAGGTAGTCAAATGAGTTTAAAAGGTAAATTTTTTTTAATAGTTTTGCAAAACCTGTATATTTATTTTGACTCATCGATAGATTCGATACACTTAGATAAGATAACCAACAAAAAATAAAAGAAGATATATACTTGCAAAATTGGGATATAATTCAACAGTTTTGTTTCCCACTTGAGTTGCAAATTAATTAACATAACCAAAAAAATTTTCAAACAAAAATGCCAATTCTCATTGAATTCATCTTATTATAATGTACCTCATAACAGTCACGTTACATAGGGTAGTTATCCCCTTTAAACATGCACCAAATTGGTTCTACCAGTATCATTGGCAGAAATTAGGAATGTAAACGAGATAAACCGAATAATGTCAAGCTCGAGCTTGGCTCATTTAAGGGTTTTCTATGCCCAAGCTCAACTTGAGGTCGATTCCAACGTGTTCAAACTTGGCTTGTTCGCTAGATTCGTAAGCTCGTTCAAAAACTCAACTTAAAAGCTTATTCTGAACTTAGCTCATAGGCTCGTTAGATCCTCTTAAAAAACAGCGTCGTTTTACATACATAAGTAAAATATTTTTCAATTTTGTGAACATGCTTACGAATACTACAAAACGAGTAAGCTCCTCAGCTCATTGGATAAGAGGTTCACGAATACTTTGGTGATATTATTTAAGAGCTCGTGAATAAAATTTGATTTGGTTCGTTTATTAATCGAGCTTGATTCAAAAACTTGAGCTTGACTTGTTTAGCTAAATAAACAAGCTCAAATGAGCTTTTCAGTAGTTGAACATTGGTTCATTTACAACACTAGAAGAAATGAACTATTCTCACTTTCTCTACTATTAAAAAATAATTTAATAATATAAAATTCAGTAGATTAAAAAGAAAAAATTAATATTCCCTTCGTTTAAATTATTATTATGTATTATGCTCATCCAGCACTTTCAACTATGTGGATGTTAAAAATAAACGAAAACACTATCATTTTTGTTAAAATCTGGAAGTAAGACGTTTAATTTAGGACAAAAAAATTAAAGGTGAAATACTTATTATGGTACGAAGAGATTAATACTAGTCGTTTTATCTACCAAAACTTGAGAGAATGTAAGTGAGACAGTTATTTTGAAACGTAAACATTAAATAAATTGGAAGTAATTATTTTTTTATTTTTAAAAATTATTATTATTATTATTATATTTCATCCATTTCATTTTAATCATTTTCTCATTATGCACACCTACTAAGCAAATAGTTAATTTTGTATCAACTTTTTAAAGTGTAATACCTAAATATCATTATATTAATTATTTAATAGTTTTAAAAATAAAGTATATTTAAAATTATACATATCTTAAATAAGGATAGTGAAAAAAAAAAACCTATTAATTGTCATACCAAAAATAGGCCATTTAAAGTGAAAAAAAAAAAAAAAATCACTCGAAGTGAAACGGGAGGGGCATAAAATTCCGGTAAAGTTGGTCTTTTCCGTTAAATTAACGGTAAAATGGGACTGTAATTGAAGGTTTAGAGAGTTTAATGGCGAAAAAAGAAGGACCTATAAATCTATTTTTTTAAATTAAAGGACCTGAAAATATATTAGCTCAAAGCAAAGGACCTGTTCTTAATTCTACCTATTCTAAACCAAAACGTATTAGAATAGAATTTCTCGTAGCTTCCAATTTTGATTTTCTTTCAAAATCTGTAAACCTAAAACGTTTAAACTCTCTTCTTCCAAGTTTGATTTACCTTCCGCCTCAGCAGCTCCGTGTGCCGTCGCCGTCGCTACAGGTCAGTTGCAATGGTTTGCGTGATTTAGCTTAACGAAATTGAATTTTGCACTGAAGGACAATTAATTGAAAATTAAAATTGAATTTTGCACTGAAGGACAATTAATTGAAAATTAGTAAAATTTTTGAGAAAACATTAAGTTTTTTAAAAAAAAGTTAAGAAATCCGATTCATGGTGCTGGTTCAGTCTCCGGTTTGTCAAAACATAATGTTTTAAGGGACTATCTCCTCCTTTCGACGGCCTTGGCTGGTGGTCTGACTGTCGCTCGTTGCTTCTTTTCTTTTAAGCATCTTCTATTTTCATTATTTAGCAAATTTTATTAGTTTTTGTGCTAATTTCTCATTTTGCATTTATTTTATAGGTTACTGGAATTGCTTGAATATTGTTGCAACTACTTATCGTTATACAAGGAAGAGAGAGGTAAGGAAAAGGGGAAAAGGAATCAGAAATATAGGCTATGACACGTAAATTGTTCTTGCGAATTGGTTTAAACTCACCTGAATATCCCTCGGTTTTTTTCCCTCTCAGGGAAAATGGTTTCTGGGCTTATAAACCCTAATCCGGTAGTTTATGAAAAGAGAGAAAGCAGGAGTCGACGTCCCCCTACTGATGCTGATGAGTATGCAGTCGAGCTCATTGATCAACAAGAAATTTTTGATATCCTTTTCCTCTCTTCTTTCTTCTAAGAATTACAAATATTTTTTTCTCGTCATGTATTTGTTTTTTCTTTTCTACTTACTACTGTTTTTAGAAATCCCATAACTTTTTCCATCATTTATAGATTTGAAATTGATTGGATTTTTAATGCCTGTCAAATATTTTTTTTTTTTGGAAGATGTTATTTGATGTAATTATCTTTTCCAATTACATTTGTAGTGTCACCATGCAGAATTCCGGTGGAAATTTGTTGTCACATTGTTTCTAATTAAATTCATGTATAAAGATGTTTGATTTCTGTCAATTTAATTTGTATGTGCGTTTGTATGTATATATACAAAGATACATGGGTGTTTGTTGAGATGTGTTGCACGAAACTTCTGTGTTGTAGTTTGGTAATTTACTGCTTTTGAAATATTTGCCGTTTGAATTTTTTCAAAAAAAGTTGCTTGGTGAGTTTGGTTGCAAACTATGTGATGGAAATTGATTTGGGTTTGTATTTCTTAACATTCTTAAATCATATTAGAGACATAAAAGATCCCGAACATCCATATTCCTTAGAGGAGCTTAAAGTAATTACAGAGGATGCAATTGAAGTTGACGACAAACTTAGTTATGTTAGGTAATACGATATATTGTCGTAGTTTTATTCCTTCATTTTACTTATTATGATGCTACTAAAGAAAATAATTTTGGTCTTATGTAGAGTGACATTCACTCCAACTGTCGAACACTGCAGCATGGCTACAGTTATTGGTCTTTGCTTACGGGTGAAACTCATGAGAAGCTTACCTTCTCGTTACAAGGTAATTAGCTGGGTTTTTAGTGTCATTATTGGCTGTTATATTCAGAATAAATTTTTGGAGTTCTTTTGGTTATGATGCTAGTTAGTTTCTATCCATATAAGTATCAGTTCTATCACGAGAAATTACCAGCATTAAATGCACTTTTTCAGCTGCCTTAGTTCACATGTATTAAATTTATGAGCTGATTGTAGGGTTGTGCAGCTCCATGGCCTAATTAACTTTTGCTTTCCTCTGTGCATTCACTTCGCACAAAGATGACATCTTTTTCAAGAAATGTGCTTGGGAAGTGCTCATCTATTTGTTTTCCTTCTGTTAATACAAATATCCCATTCTTGTTATTTTCTTTTGGATAAGGGGAAAGAGAGATAAAGGATTATTATTGCTTGCGCTATTGTTTTAGATTGTTCATTTTCCTTGTGCCTTAGGCAATAAAAATAAATAATATCTTAGGAAGCAGAGGGGACCTTTAGCAATTGTGAGATTAATTATGGAAAATTGGTAAATACAATTTCTTTAAATGCGATTTTCAATGAAATTTATAAAGTGGGCCTTGGGATTCAAACATGCTGCAGAGTGAAATAAGGAGGATACAGGATATGGTATTTAGACCCTTCTGGCCGTGTATCATGTTACCATTCATGCCACACTAGCAATTTGCTGACAATACAGCAGGTCTGTAACAGAGTTCAAACAGGTTGATGCAAAACTTATATGAGAAATATATTAAGGCTTAGTTTTCTATCAAGAGATGAAACAGGTCGATGCAATCTTATATCAAGCAAGTTGATGCAAGTATAGGATTCCTTAAGTGTCCTTGGTCGTTTGGAAGTTGCTTTTGGTTTTCTATTTTATTTAGAATTTCTTTTGAGTAGCAGCATCAATTTTTAGGTGATGCTTTCTTTAACTCTTTCATTTCCTAATTGGAGTGAACATTGTTCAAATTTTAAATAGTTCGAGAAAATGCATTTCCCTTATTTTTGATTGATGAGGAACTTCTGGTTTATATGCCAACATAGGAGAGGACTTTCTTTTACTTAATATGTTTAGGCATTGAACTTGATATGGGTTTTCTAGTAGTAGTACTTGTTCGCTCAAAGATGCAGGGCATGAGCATGACAACATAAAGCAGCTGTGCGACTTTATTTTTTCTAATTGTTACAGATCTGAAATTATTTCAATCAGCTTAACAGATTCAGCTTCTTCTATATAACCCTTCCTGTATCTCTCTCTTCCTGATCTTGCACAGGTGGATATAAGGGTGGCACCTGGAACCCATGCAACTGAGGCTGCAGGTATTCACTCACTCTCTCTCTCTCTCTCTCTTGCGTGGATTGAATGCCTAATGTACATCCTGTCTTGCGCATGGAACTAAAGCCGAGTCCCTGAAAGCAATAATTGAATTAGGGCATATTAATTAGTTAACCAATTTTTTGGTTCATCATGTCTTCAGTTTATATGTTGGCTTGCGCTTATTGAAGTTTCATTGTGCATAATAATAATAATAATAATACAGAAATCCTTATTTTTGTCCAAGTTTAATTCTATTCTTGGGAAGTTTCATTCTTTTTTTTTTCATATATATGTATTATAGTGTTCCCATTTTGTTATTGCCCGAGCCCTTCTTGACACTTGTAATCTTGGTGTTTTGGTGAGCCTACAGCAAAGCTGCGCTCTGATGACTGCAATTGTGTGGCTTTGCTGAGTAAAGGATCTGGTATTTGTCGAAAGTAAATTTTTTTTGGGCTTTTCAAGCCTTATCGATGGTTTGTCGCATAGTTTCATTTCATTATATGACTTAGCTATTTTTCATTTTTTTTGCCTGACTTGCTACTTGGATACCCTTGTAAGTATTTGCCCCTTTTTTTGATTAAAGTAGCAGATGTTTGTGCTTGTGTAACTGTGTTAGCGAGTGTCTTGAGAATTCGGTTGAATGAAGACACTAATTTTTGTTATCCCTTTTCTATGTTTGGCTTTTGAGTACTGGGATTCTGTAGAAATATAATGTGCATGAATTGTGAAATGGTCTTCATGTTTTTTATGATGCAGTTAACAAGCAATTAAATGATAAAGAGCGAGTTGCAGCAGCCTTGGAAAATCCCAATCTCGTGGATATGGTTGATGAATGCCTGGGACCATCCTATGCTTGAGATATACAAGTGTGCCCACGTCGAGTACTCAAGGCTAGTCTACATTTTGAATGATCAGTGTATAATGTATTTATAATAATTTGAGTTCTTAACTTTAAAATTCAAATTGTTTTAATTCACGTGTTTTTTGTTCTAAATGCGTGAAAGGTAGAAAATAAAGTATGCATTTTTAATCATTCATGATTCATACACTTTTTATTCTTACTGAATATATTATTAGATTGATAACATGAATTTATTCATGAGCTGCTAGAAGTAAATTAAAAGAATTTTATGAGGTGTTGGAGTTGATTAAAACTAGAGAATGTATTATATGTCCAATCACAAGTGCCTGGTAGGGTTGTTCAAAGTTGTAGATATTATGGAGTTCAAAATCAGAATTTAGGCCAAACACACATTATTCAAATAACAAATAAAAATTAACCTTAATTATTGAATAATAAGTTATTGGATCAATTTCAAAAACCCATAACTATTGTCAAGTTGCAAATAATATTATATGTAAGTGACACAACTTGTATTGATTTACTTGGTGAACTTGAAGTGATTACAAATGAGAGGGCTTTGAGGTATTTATAGGCAAACTTTTTGCCTAGATAATTACAAAGATAATTCTAGAGAAGCATATACAATTCTTAAGTGTGGTTGGCTTACAAGGCTTATTCCAAAGCCTTCCGGTTTGGCCCGTATTTTGAGACTTATGTAGAGCTGGAACACGCGTTATGTGGCATAAGTATGTGTTTCAGGTTTTGAATTTTTGTAATATGAAGTTGTAGGTTTTGTTGATCAGTATTTCGGTGTTCTGGTAATCAGAAATTTGAATTGGATTAATCAAATTTTGATTTTCTAAATGAAATTATTAAAATTGGATATTAGAATAATACATAATAGCTTTTTCTGCTTGAATTTTTTTTACTTTATTGTTTGTTTAGATTGAAGCATCAATAATAATTGAGTCATTAAAATTTTGGTAAATCGCTTAGTAATCTATAATTCTCTATTGGTAATTTTAATGTTCGGTAAAATAAATTTGATAAAAGAATTCGTTTTGATAATCGGTACTCTTTCCGTTTCAAAATAAGTGTCCCGTTTTTTTTCTCTTTCTTTTTTTTTTTTCCAGTGTCCCACTATTGAATTGTATAGAAACAAGGTTGTAATTTTTTATTTTCTTCCTTAAAATATTTATGAACTTAAGGAAAAAACAAACATTATTTATACATTTAATGAAAGGTATAAGGGACTTTCACTAAATAAATTTTTATATTTCTAAGACAATAATTACTTTTTATTCATTTTTTTTAAAATTATGTATCCGGAGTTACAGGGCAATGACTGCCTTTGAAGACATTCAATGGCCTTAGACTAATTTAGATCGAGACATGACAGGAATTATTAAGATCAGTACCCTCATAGTGCTGCATTTTCAAGAATTTAACCTGCCTCTTGGTTAAGCTGTAACAATTCTGTCAACTGATTCAACTCCTTGATTGATAACTACCTCTTTTTTCCCAATAATAGAGAGATAAGAAATGGGACGGTTATTTAAGTAACGAGGGAGTATTTGATTAAAGTAGCTGACTTTGTATTATAATATTGTCTTGGAAAACCTGTCGAACAAAGAAACCATACTTTTGTTATCCTTTTTGTGTTTTTGGCTTTTGAGTGGGATTTTGTAGCATCAAGTTTCGATAAAATATAATGTGCATGAATTGTGAAATGGTATATATACGTCGAGAACTATGATGATTGTATAAATGTATTCATAATCATTTGAGTTCTTAAATGTGGTAGTCAAATTATTTTAATTCACATTATTTTTGTTCTAAATGTGTGAAAGGTAGAAAACGAAGTCAAATTATTTTGTTCACATTACTTTAATTCATGATTCATACACTTTTATTCTTATCGAATATATTATTAGATTGATAATGTAATTCATGTAAATTAAAACAAGAGAATTGAATTTTATTTTTTTAAATCCTGCAATAAGAAAAAGCTATTAGGACGGTTCAATGTCGGTGTCGGCAGGTATTCTTTCACATTCTAATGTGAACTTAGAATTTCATTAGTTTAACAGTCTAATGTGAACCTGAAATTTCATTGGTTTGTGGTCAAAAAAAAAAAAAAAGAAAAATTCCGTTGGTTTAATTAATTTGGAGAATGAAGTGTAAGTATGGTATTAATCATTTTAATTATTTTTATTTCAGCGAAAGAAATAAAAAATCCGATGCTTAAGTTAGTAATTAAAGAAGGGAGATTACAATAATCAAATAGATGAGAGATTCTCTAGAATACCTTTAATTGGAAGACCTTTGAGGGTATTTATAGGATATAATTACTGACCTTATTCTTTTAGGATACCTTGTAAGTCACACTTCTTATCATAATAGGATGTTGATAATAATTCGGAGTCTATTTAGGATAAGGATTTCATGAGCCACGTCATCAATTATAAATGAAGTGTAACATTCTTTTCTTTTTAACTATGAATACATCTCAACTTACAAAAAATTTTTCATTCTAAAACTACTCCAAGAAACACTTTTACATAACAATTTAAAATACATCCTTCACCTTCTTCCCCTCCGCAGAAAGAGAATGCTTTTTTACAACAACAATCAAAACTTAATAATACTTAAATCACCTCAGTTTTCTGTTTATGTATACTAATAAGTAGAGATTAGGAAAACAACTCCAAAAACATAACATAATGATTAGAAAGTGATGAAAGATATGACATGTAAATGAAATAGGGCGAATTTGTCAATGTGAAAAGAAAAATTTATTTTAAATAAAAATATATGTTACTTGTGAAATTGAATTTGGTTTCTTGTTGGAGTTGATATTTCATCCATTGAATTTGAATTTGATTCCTTGTCAGCTTGAAATCAATTGAGAAGCTTGAAATTAAATTTGATTTCTTGTAAGCTTGAAGTTGATATTTCAACAATTGAGTTGCTAGACCAGAAATTTGTCTTCCTCTATTAAAAATTATTCAGACAAGTTAAATATTTTAGTCATCTGCTTTTGTTCTTGTTCCTTACCTTCATTATGATGGGTTTGAAATCATAAAATTC
>CATIWJ010116368.1:0-13553 GCA_949640765.1 Croton laevigatus | reverse complement strand
GACCTACTAGGCAAAGGAGGTGTGGACAGAAAAGTTTTGATCCCATCAAAGGCCTCCTGACAGTTAGCATCCTAAGAGAAGTCTTTATTCTTCTTGAGAAGTTTAAAGAATGGTAGGCACTTTTTAGCTGCATATAAACCTGCCAGATGCCACTAGTCGTCCATTCAAAATCTGAACACCATGCAAGGTCTGAGGTGACTGCATGTCCATGATTGCTTTTATCTTCTCAGGATTAGCCTTGATTCCTCTATGCGAGACCATACACACTTTTCAGGATTAAGTTTGAGCTTATATTTGTTAAGGACCTCAAACACCTCTTCGAGGTTGAGATATGTTCTTCAGTAGATCTGCTCTTGACAACCATATCATCCATATAAACCTCCACATTCTTACCTATTAGATCCTTAAACATTTTATTAACCAACATTTGCTAGGTCGCTTCATCATTTTTCAACCTAAAGGTTCTTCAACATATCTGCTCTTGATAATAATATCATCCACATAAATCTCCATATTCTTACCTATCAGATCCTTAAACATCTTATTAACCAACCTTTGATAGGTCGCCCAAACATTTTTCAACCCAAAGGGCATAACTTTATAACAATAAGTAGCCATCTCAGTAAAAAATTTGGTCTTCTTAGCATCATCTAGGTCCATCATAATTTGATGATAGCCAATAACTGCATCTATCAAGGAATAAATAACATACCCGATTGTCGAATCCACCAAATTATTAATGTTAGACAAAGGATAAGAGTCTTTTGGGCATGCCTTTTTAAGATCAGTAAAGTTTACGCACATACGCCGTTTTCCATTTGCCTTTTTAACCATTATAACACTGGCCAACCATTCCGTATAGTCAACCTCCCTGATAAACCCACCTTTTCGAGTTTAGCAACCTCAACTTCAATCGCTTCTTCCTTCTCTTTAGACTGCCTCTTCTTTTTTTGGACAACCGAGAGGTAGGACGGATCAATACTCAGCTTACAAGTAATAAGCAAAGGATTTACCCCTATAATATCCTTCGATCTCGAAGCAAAATAATTTACTTCATTTCTTAAGAAGTCCTCCACTAACTTGGACTTCTCCCTAGCTCAACCCTGACCTTAATGATCCTACCTTCTTGGACTACCACTTCTTTAAGCTCCTATGCTACTGTTGCGTGCTTATAAGAAGGGCGTCTATCCTTGGGGTCAAACTTCTCACCATCTTTCACTCCTTCAATAATGACCATATTAGAACCACCAATATGCTTAGCAACCTTCAAGCCATCATCAGACCCGGTGACTTCAACCTTTGCAATAACTTAGATAAGGTCCTCAGATGGCACATCCGCTACAGTCTCAGCTATTCCAACATCCCAACTTAAGCTTTAGGCCGGTTTGACAACTAAAGCTTGGCCTTCATCGATGATCATCAAGTCGCCCTTAGGAGGGGGAATTCTTAATATCTCTATTTCCTTTTGGGAAGCCATATGAGCTCCTGTTAACTCAATCATATTAACAATTGAGCCCCTCTAACAACTATATAATAAGACTCACAAGCTGTCTTTTGGCAGCCTTTCACCACCTCAACTCTTGTGGAAGATAAGCACTTGAAAGTAAGGTACTTGATAGACGTTACTGCACATACCTTGCTCAATGAAGGTCTCCCTATTATAGCATTATAAGCCAAAGGAACATCAATAACCAAGAAATAAGCCTTCGTAAATGCTCCTCCTCGCTGAGCTTTACTGTAAGCTCAATAATGCCTATGGACTTAATAGGCCTTCCAGAAATTTCTACTATAGGAGTCTTGACCTGTTTTACCTTACCCAAAGCGATCTTTAGCTGAGAAAAAGCTTGCAAGTTCATAATGTTAACAGCATTACCATCATTAACTAATATACTTTTTGCCCTAAAATTAGCAATGACCGCATCAGTTACCAAAGCATCATTATAGGGATAAGAAATATTTCGTTCATCACACCCATCTTTAGCTGAAAAAGAGAATAAAATCTAGTAAAGAATCCATTCCCTGGGTCAAGAACACTTCTTTCACAGGTCGCTTTCTGGTCTGGGTATCAACTTCCTTTACCTTAGCTGATAAGATCATATGAATAATCCTTTATGGCTCCCTTCCGGCCCTAAACCTTTAATCTCTACATCATGTTTATTCACATCAGGAGCATGTTGTCTAATAGTAAAGCTTTCTTCAGCTTCAGCCCTTTGCCCCTTAAAGCATCAAGAAAGCTTTTCAAGTCACCTGACTTGGCCATATGCTATACTTTCAATTTTCAGGTGTTATATCTATCTATACATGATTCTTAATGTTGTGGTAAGCATAGTAGAGGCCACTACCTTAGCCTTGATGTCTATACCCAGTTGGACCAGTTCCTCCAAACTGATTTTCCCTTGCCACAAAGATAGTCAAGGGAGACTGATGCTCTCCCACCATAAAAAACATTATGGGAGTAGCGTGTTCATAGGTATGGAAATTTTCTCTACCACTGTCATAATATCCACCTCTACCACTTTCATAAAAATTACCATGACCGCCATTAAAATAATTTTCTTCACATCGACCTCCCTGACCATGACCTTGAGGAGATTGCTCCTGCTTATGATTATAGCTGCAGAAGATAAGTCTTACTAACAAATTGAGACTTATTCTCTAAGACTTATGCTTTGTATATTGTTTGTAATCTCATGCATATCTCCTCTAGTTTCAGATATTAGCTGTACATATTTTCCTAACTTAGTCAATGTATATTTTAGGTAGTTGCTATATTTTAGGAGTTTTGTTTAACTCACTGTAACATAGCTTACGCCTATTTAATTACGCCTATTTAAAGGCGCTTGTTATTTAATACAATGCATCTGATTCTTCCATCATTTATATGGTATCAGAGCTAATCGATTTGTAATTTTTCTTCCTTTTTTTCTTTTTTTTTTTCTTTCTGCTCAACCATGGCTAATGATCACCAAGCACTCATCCCTAACAATATTGATCCTACCAAACCCTTCACCATTCTTCAACTCCAAAATACTATCAAACTCACTCCTAAGAATTACACTATTTGGAAGACTCAACTGGAAGCCACTCTGCTTGGTTATGATTTATATAAATTTATCGACGGCACTTTTCCTTCTCTACCAATGTCAATAACCACTGAAGGTGTAACCAAATCAAATCCTGCTGCTCTAATTTGGTTTCGCCAAGACTGTCTTGTCTTTGGTGCATTGGTTGGTTCTCTAAGTCAAGATCTAGTCCATCTTACTTCCTATACTGGCACAACTAAGGAAGCTTGGGATGTCTTTGCTTCCACATATGCCAAACCCACTCGTGGTCACCTTAAACAAATTAAAACTCAGCTTTCAGCAATCACTCACGGCTCTCTTACCATCACCAAATATATGCAAGCTATCAAGTGTTGTACTGACTGTTTAGCTTCTATGGGCAAACCCATGGACCATGAAGATATCATTGACAAGATACTTTAAGGTCTTGACTATGAGTTATATAGGTAAGTTATTGATGCCATGAATGCACGAGACACTCCTATTGCCTTCGAGGAACTACAGGAGAAACTCATCACTCATGAACTTGCTATTGCTCACAACCCAACTCCTCTTACTTTCCCAGCTACTGTCCGTGCTGCCCAATATCGTCTAAACAACAACTACAGGGGCAAGCAATAGCAACAAGGATCTTCTACTAAGGCTTTGTTTCCCACTCCTCAATCTCAGTCCAACAAATAGAATCCACGCCCTTTTTTGGGTAAATATCAATGGTGTCGTGAAATTGGTCATGCTCTCAGTCAATGCTCGGTTTTCAAATCTTAGTTCCTTACTATTCAAGTTTCTATACCGACTTAGGCACGTGTTGTTCATAAGGAAATATTGCTCCTTTAGCCAACATGGTCAAAATTGGTGCAAATTCCTCCAATGCTTGGTTGTTGGACAGTGGTGCTTCACACCATGTCACTAATGATATTAACAATCTCTCCTTACATGCACCATATAATGGCATTGAAGAGTTGATCATTGGTGATGGCACATCTCTCCCAATCTCTAATACTGGTTCTTTTTCTTTCTCTACCTTCTTTACTACCTTTCATTTTTCTAATGTGTTACATGTTCCTTTAATCTCCTGTAACATTCTTTCCATTAATCGATTTTGTCGGGAAAATAATACCTCTATTGAGTTCTTACCATCTATTTTCCATGTCAAGGAGCTTTCGACAGGAATAATTCTTCTTCAGGGGCCAACTAAGGCAGGGGTCTATGAATGGCATCTGAGTCCTCCTTGAGTCTTCACAAGTTTCAAAACGCCCATTCATGATTGGTGCCATCGGCTTGGGCATCCTTCTAGTTCAATTCTTAGGATTTTTAATTCTAGTTTTTCTTTCTCCATTCCAGACTTTCCTACTTCACTTTGTAATTCATGCTGCATTAATAAAAGTCACAAGCTTCCCTTTTCCAACTCTTCTCTTATTTCTCATACGCCACTTGAATTAATTTTTACTGGCGTCTGGACTTCACCTGTGCTATCTTATAATAATAGCAAATATTATGAAATATTTATTGATCACTTTACCAAATATACATAGCTTTATCCTCTTAAAAAAAAGTCAGATACTTGTGACACTTTTATTCGATTTCGAGCTTTGGTAGAAAAATACTTTGAGAAGCCCATAATTCAAGTCTTTTCTAGTAATGGGGCCCGCGTATGAAAAACTTCGATCTTATTTTACCACCAATGGTATCTCATATCTCACTTCTCCACCTCATATACCTGAACATAATGGTTTTGCCGAGAGACGTCACAGACATATTGTTGAAACTGGTTTAACACTTCTCTCACACGCCAACATGCCTCTTACTTTTTGGCCTCTTGCTTTTGCCACTGCAGCCTATTTAATTAACCGTCTTCTCACCCTCACTCTCTAAAATACATCCCCCTTTCTTAAATTATTTGGGGTGTCACCTAATTATCATAAACTACAAAACTTTGGATGTTTATATTATTCTTGGCTTTGTCCTTATGTAGCACATAAACTTGATAATAGATCTCTTGCATTTTTATTGGTTATTTACCTTCCCAAAGTGCTTACTACTGTCTTTATCTTGCCACAAAATGTCTCTATGTGTCTTAGCATGTCAAATTCATTGAAAATGTCTTTACCTACCAAGAATTATGCCTATCTCTAACACCACCCTCTTATCCAAATCTTGAGGAATGGTGCATTGTTACTGTTTCAGTGTTGGATTCATCTCCTTCCCCAGTGGTCATTCCCTCACCGCCACCTTCTCTTATCTTGTCAATCTCTTCCGAAACCACTAATTCATCATCAACAACATAATCACCTACTCCTCCTCCTTCTCCTTCTCCCCCTCCACCTCCCTGTCGAACCATGGTTACACGGCTACAAAATAATATAATCAAACTAAATCCCAAATTTGTACATTATGCTACTGTACAATCACAACCTTGTGAACCATGTACAATTATGCAAGCTTTAAAAGATCCTCAATGGCAGATTACTATGGCTGAGGAACATACAGCTCTTCTTCATAATGGTACTTGGGAATTGGTATTGGCTCAACAATTTTAAAATATAATAGGGTGCAAGTGGGTTTATCGCATCAAATATAAACCTGATGGTAACATTGAACGTTACAAAGCTCGACTTGTGGCGAAATGGTTCCATCAAAGGCCCGAGATTGATTATTTTGAAACTTTGAGTCCGGTTATTAAACCAACCACAGTTCGATTGATGCTCTCTCTAGCTGTCACAAATGGATGGACTACTCGGCAGCTTGACATTAATAATGTATTCCTTTAGGGACATCTCATCGAGACTGTTTTTATGTCTCAACCTCCTGGCTTTCTTGATAAGAATTTTCCTACTTATGTATGCAAGCTCAAGAAGGTGATTTATGGCTTAAAACAAGCACCAAGGGTTTGGTATCAGGAACTTCATACCTTCTTATTGGCATATAGGTTCAAAAACTCAATAGCAGATTCCTTTCCTTTTCTCTATATAGCTAAGACTGCTACTTTATATCTCCTTGTATATGTTAATGATATTATTATCATGAGTCTTTCATCTTCTGTACTTCAATCATTCTTCACCATCTTGGTTGCTCGTTTCTCATTAAAAGATTTGGGTAACTTATTTTATTTTCTTGGAGTAGAGGTACTCCCTCATCCAAGTGGTTTGTTCTAAAGTTAGAAAAAATACATTCATGATTTATTGGAAAGAGCTACAATGACAAATGCAAAGCTGGTTTCGACCCCGATGGTTACCTATCCTCCTCTTAATCTCAATGATGGTTTGCCTCTTCACAATCCAACTGAGTATCGCGCTCTTGTAGGTAGCCTTTAATAATTATCTGTCACCAGGCCTGATGTTGCCTTTGCAGTCAATTGTTTATCTTAGTACATGCACAGGCCAACTGACATTCATTGGGCAACTCTAAAATGACTTTTATATTATCTCAATGGCTTTTCACATCACGATATGATTTTACATCAAACCTCTCCTCAACTTCATGCATTTTGTGATGCTGATTGGGTAGGTGATCGAGATAACTATATTTCAACAACTGGATACATTGTTTATTTAGGAAGAAATCTGTTGTCTTAGAGCTCTAAGAAATAGCAAAACATAGCTTGCTCTTCAACTGAAGCGAATTTCGAGCTGTTGCTTCTACAACTGCTGAAGTCTTATGATTAAAGTCTCTTCTTTTTTAGTTAGGCGTGCACATCCAAAACTCTCCGAGCATCTATTATGACAATTTAAATGCAACACATTACTCGACAAATCCAGTCTTCCACTCATGGATGAAACATCGTGCTTTGGCTTTTCATTTTGTCCAAGAGCAAGTTCAACTTGGGAATCTGAGAGTACAACATATATCTGGTCGTGATCAACTTGCGGATTCCCTTACAAAGCCTCTAGCTCGGTCACGTTTTCATGATCTATTCACCAAGATCAGTTTAGCCCAAAGGTCATCCGTCTTGCGAGGGCATATAAAAGATAAGTCTTAGTAACAAACTGAGACTTATTCTTCGAGACTTATTCTTTGTATATTGTTTGTAATCTCATGCATATCTTGTCTAGTTTCAGATATTAGCTGTATATATTTTCCAAACTCAATCAATGTATAACTTAGGTAGTTGCTATATTTTAGGAGTTTTGTTTAACTCACTATAACCTAGCTTAGGCCTATTTAAAGGCGCTTGTTATTTAATACAATGTATTTGATTCTTCCATCATTTATAATAACCACTAAACTGCCAATCATGCGATCTCTGAACTAGATAAGAATACTGGTCACTCCTCTAGTTTGTCCCTCGAGATATTCTTCTTTAGGTGTCGACCCAGACATAATGGTTGGCTCTAGTTAGCAAATCCTGGATGGTCTTAGGCTCATCTAAGGATAAAGAATCAGTCAACTCTTGAAAATGATAATTAGACTGTAAGATATGAGTTGCTAATCCAATATTCAAGTTTTTGATTTGCATGGTTTTTAAATTTCTTGTGCAAAATATGTCAAACACTTAAACATGGCAGCAGAATGAAATCAATTATAAGAAATTAACCCAAGAATAAGAAGAATTAATTTAATCAAATTAATGTAAAATTCGGAACATACCTTTGATGATTACTGAATTATGCTTACTTAAGGCAACCAAACTTGCACAATTCAATTGACTTAGGGATTGTCTAAAGAGTAATCTCCTTTTTCTTCTCACACACAAGGATCTAAAGAATGGACTAATGCGTGCTAGCACTAAAGGAAGAAGTTATTTTTTCCTTTAAGAAATTTGGCCAAAATCGAATGTAGGAAGGAGAAGAGAAAAGGTGAATTTCAATTTTAAGCCTAGAAGTGTTGAATTTTCATCACATGATTTCTTCTAATTTTGGCCTTTTATATTTTAATTCAAATTTAGGTTTTACTCCACCTAGGTGCCGGCAATATTCCTAATCAAATTAGGATTTTGAAATCCCTATTCAAGTAGGATTAATATTTGGTTATCCTAATCAAATACCTTATTTGTCAATGAGGAAGGGAATCCCACTAAGAGAATCGTTGGGATCAATTTTTGCCTTGTTGCTTAATTTCAATAATTCTCTAGAGAGCGTTTAGCCAAAATTTTTAACCTCGCTATTGAAACCCTTACAGGTTTTAGAGACTAGGCCCTAAAATAAGGAACCTTATCTTGACAATCCCTCTTGGTTGACCACATTTATATTCTAAAGCACTTCAAGGCAACATCTCTAAAAACCCTTTCTTTATGGTTCCTTTATCAAATTATAGGAAGCATAATCCTCTTAAAAAAAGGCCCTAGTAAAGTTTTCCAAAAAGACCTATTCGTACTTCATTATGCTATAACTGAAACTCCTTATTGTGGAGTGACGGTCCTTATTGAACATTTTCTTAAGATACAAAATTCTTCCTCTAAAAGCCTTACCATTTCGGCCCTTCTTACCTATCTTGCTTCTCAAGTGGTCAACTTTGAAGAAATTGACCACCAAAAGTACCTTGACAAGGATGAGAAAGTCCTTTATAACAAGATATTCATCATACCCTTTCTCATCAAGGATAGCAAGATAATCAAAAGTGGCTCCTATGCCTACTTGGGCAATAAGCCATCTTTTGGTCCTAGGGCTCTACCTTCTCCATCTAGAAGACCTTCTAAGAGACATAGAGCTTCTTCTTCCTCTTCTCACCCTCAACCAAAAGAAAAGCCACAAAAATCCAAAAAAAAAAATCCTAAAGTAACTTGAGAAAAATGGCGAGAAGCTAGGTATTACTTGTAGCAATGTCTATTCTTCATCCAATGTTGATAGATCCTCTTCTTGTTCTTCTTTTTCTTCTTCTTCTTCTTCTTCTTCCAACAATGATCATTTCGAGCTTCATGAAGGGGGTGTCAAATCTTCTAGCATGACAATCGTCATTAGAGGACCCTAAGATGATTGAAATTATCTTTTTTTATTTTATTGTCTTTAAATTTTTTTAATGCTTTGCTTATGTAATTCCCTTTTCAATTAATGAAATTCTTATTTTCTCAAAGTGTCTCTCTTTTTTATATTTTGCTAAAATGGGGAGAAATAGATGAGTTGTGTAATTGTATTTTAAACTTTTAAGATTGCCTTCAAAATTTTTCTAAATAAAACACAACTTTTTAAACAATCCTTGAAAAATGTTTACAAACTAAGGGGAGCTTTAAATAGAAGTAATTCATGCATAAATCATATTCATACATTTAACTTAAATACTTTACACTCTTATTTTATCTATCAAAACTCAAGTAGTTTGTCAAAAAATTAAAAAGGAGAGATTGTTGTGCTTGGAATGCCAAAATCTCTTAGTCTTGAATATTTGACAAACATACTTGATATTGTGATTTACTAATGACGTTTCAAAAGTTTAAGTGTTGTTCCAGCAAGTCTAAAATTAACTAAAGCAAGATGAATCATTTTTACTAGCAAAGAATTGAAGTTTTAAGAAAACAAAGAGGTCGCGCACGTGATGGACTATGTCTTTCATGCTAAGGGTGCCAAAACAGTCCAGGCCCCAAAAGAGGATTCAATCTCGTGCCTTAAGCCAGTCAAGTAAAAAATTAGAATTTTTTCTCATGTACTACCTTATACATCTCGTTCGTTAGGGGTGTTAAATCAATCCAAGCCCCAAAGACAGCATTCATCTTGCATGCTATACTGTTTGACTTGGTAGTTGAAGATCTCAACAACCATGTCTTGCACGCTGCTTGCTGGTCTCGCGCATAACAATGCTTCAATTAGTACTAATGCCTAGTTCATTAATTGCAAAGCTGAAGCCAACAGATAGATGTTACAAACCCCTTAAGAAATATGAGTGAGTAGTTGCGCACGCTACCCCTACGTCGAGTGAGTAGTTGCGCACGCCGCCCTTAAGTCTTGTGCGCGACCAATGAAAAATTTAAGGCAGACTTCAATTGAAAGGAGCAACGGCTATATTCTTTAAGTTATGTGTAAATACACCCACCTACAACCATTAAAAGGTTAAACAACCAGAAATTTAATAGAGCTTTCATACTTTCAATAACCTTTCTTTCTTTTCATCTTGCATTCAATCTTTTTCTTGTGTATTATAAGTTGAGTGAGAACAAAACTCAACAAAGTGAGTGTTATTAGTTGTAACTGATCTTGAAAATTAATTGTAAGGTTTAAGTGTGAGCCTAAAACACTAAGTTTGAGATTTGCTTAGAAAACATCTTTGTAATCTTGTTGAAGATTAGTGGAACCCAATTCTTGAGGGAATTGGAGAAGTGAGCATAGAATCGAGTTATATCCGAACCGCTATAAAAATTTCCTTGTCTTTCATTTTCATTCTATCTACCAAATTCCACCTTAAAGTTTTTTTTATTCTCTAACTAATTCAGCCATTTTTAGTTGCCAAAGAGCCAACAAGGAGGCGGGACATGCATGGCGGTGACATGGTGGTTGACGTGGCATACTAATGTGGCACTTGTCGACCCGTGACTGGAGTTAGCCGAAATCTAGTTGGCCAGTGACCGATGGCAGTAGTAGGAGGTGGGGAGTAGAGACCACACACTAGAGGGTGGTTGGTACATGAGGCCCACTCAAGGGTAAGGTGGCAGGCGCGATGGGCAATGAACGAAACATGTGGTTGCTGCTACTAGCTGGGTGTTGATGGGATATTTGACTTTGATTTTTTGGTCTGATTCTCCTAATTTGGTTAAATTTGGTCCAATTCAAGTTGATTTGTGTTTCTATTTTGGTTTTCAGTTCAATTCTCAATCAATTTGGAAAAATTCTCAGTTAGAGGCAGAATGTAATTAAGATTGAGACCGAAATATAGACTAAAGAAACCATGCCTAGGCTTTGGTATAATAGAAGGTAGCAAATTTTGGTATTCACCTTATCAATTTTATTGATTTACAATTTTTTTGTTCTATCATTAATATACATAATCAATTATTTATTGGTTTACAATTATTGATTTACATAACCAATTTTTCTTAAAAAAATTTTAAATAAATGATGCTACTACTATAGGATATAAGGGTTATTAAGAATTTTTTTTAAAAAAAGAAATAATATAATATTTGAATCTAATATTACATAAATTTAAGAAAGAAACTTATATTTGGAAAGGAGAGAAAGGAAAAGCAAGAAATAGGTATAGTGAATATTTACAAGGCAATGGCTTGAATAGCACAAAGGTAAGGTAAGGGGAGGGGAGGCCTACATCCTTTTTGTAACACTAGTTAATTTACACATCACAAGTTTAAAAGTGGAATTGAGCTTTTGGAGAACTGAATATAATGATTCCAACCTCATATCATATTACATCATCAATGCTTCTTCTTTCTTCAAGATGTAATAATTTTTAATATTCATGTGCATGCACATAACTTTTTTTTTTTTGCGTTAATTTTTTTTGCAAGGCGACTCCAATTCGATTTGAGTTCATTCCTACATGTTCATTAAGTGACGAACATAATCAAAAGATGGGCTGTATGGGTGTTTTCCACATACATCATGAATCTATTTGAATACTTGGTGTGAGAGTATAGTACATAGAATTCATGGTTTCATATAATTTATGATGCCGTAACAAATTATTTGGTCAACTAAAAAATGTTATGGAATTGGAAAAAAAAAACATAATAATAACAATAATAAATTTTTATTTCTGAAAAAATTTAAATAAATAAAAATTATTAAATAAAAATGGAAAATAGAAAATAAACCAGTTAATTAACATATTAATTATTAAAGGGATTTGAACGTGATAAATTTTGAAGATTGAGTGAGTATTTTTTTTCAGTAATTACAATTTTATTTTATTTTTCTTAGCAAATACCATATCCTAGTCTATGGAAAGGAAGTATGGGTAGGAAAAATAATGGTAGACTATATCATTTGGTTAGAATAAGTAAGAAGTAAAAGTTCAACTTTTTATGATGTAGTTAATTTGCAAGGAAATTGAGAAGTGTTTACTTTAAAATCTTTGATAACGTTCGCAAAAATTAGAAAACTCAACTTGGGTTATACATAATGCACTTCATTTATAATGGAGAAAATTTTCATTTTGTCTTAATTTTTTTTTAAAAAAAAAATATACATGTAGTGATATTTACCATAAGTTAATATTATATCTTATTACATATAAATAAGTGAATGAGGAGGAATATTTTTACCTAAAATGTCTCCATTAAAATTTTGAATTTACTTTCTTTAAAAGTAATAAATTCAATTGACTAGATTATCTTTTTAATGTTGAATTTGATTGGTTATATTTTAAATTATAAATAACATTTTCCTAATTAAAAATTAAAATTAATATTTATTATTTGAAATTAAATAATAAAAATTATATCATCATTATTATAATAATTATTTTGATTTATGTATACTATTTTTAATTATTAATAGATAATTAAATTAATATTTATTATTTAAAATTAAGTGATACTTGTTATATTATAATTATTATAATATAAATATGGTTGAAAGTTGAAATAAATTATTTTATTTATAATAGTTCTAATAAAATAGATATAAAAAAATTATTCAAAATACTTAATTAACTAATAAATAATACTACTGTTAAATAAAAGAGTAAATTTTCATAATTTATGATTTTCAGTGGAACGTGTTCTCAAATTAAGTCAGAATATAAGATTATCAAAATAGCAGCTGAAAGTACAAACATAAAATATTCTCTAATTTGTAATTAATTACAAATATTTCATACATTTTTTTTAAAATATATCGAATATAGTCAATTTTTTTTTTAAAAATTTATTGTATGAATGTTATGATTACAGAAACATCATATTCATACAAAAATTATATATAACTTATAAAAAAATTAAAAATATTATTCATAAAATAAAAATTAAATGATATAAAATACATACATATATAAAACGAGTATCCACGTGCATCACGCATTAAAACACTAATTTTATTAAATAATTAAACTTAGCAACAGTTCCAAATGATATTTATTCCTACTTCATAGAAATTAACTTTCATGCCAATGTATTTCCTATGAAGTTAACTTTCTAGTAAGTGACCAATTTGATCCAAACGATGTGATAGTGTAAAGTATGGTTTAGGGCTAATTAGACTTATTTTTCAGAAGGATTAAATATGCTTATTGATTAATGATAAGTCTATTAAAAAAAAAAGTCGAATATAGAAATTATTTGCTCCTCACATTAGAAATGCAGACCAAACAAAATCAAGGCACAAATAGTCATATATACATTTTTTTTGAGTGAACAATATGGACTATAGCAAAGAGAATTTGAATATGGGTCATGTAAAATGAGATTGCATATGATTTCAGCTCCAGATTATATATTGGATTCAAATATTATTATTGTTTATTTTATTGCAGGGGAATGGTAATAGATAGCACATTTTTTAATTTCAATTTAGTAAATAGCATAATGTTTTCAAAATTAAGTAAATAACACATTTTTTAGAATTTTACTTTTATAATCCTCTTTTAATATTTATTGTATATTAGTTCTTTTTT
>CATIWJ010116343.1:0-53448 GCA_949640765.1 Croton laevigatus | reverse complement strand
TTGTCTAACCAAATCCAATTTTCTCTCGATATGTTCCTCAAAAAATCCGATTCGTGCAGATTATTCCCCCAACTAACGAAGAGATCTTGGCGGAATTGCCACATATGAAATTGAGCACAATTTTGCAAAGAAATAGCCCACTTCTTTCTCGAGAAGAGATGGGAAACATGCTCAATATCATTTGATTGAATAGTTGACTCAGCACCTTGTTGGTTGAAGAAACCCTCCACTTCAATTGGTATTTTTTCACAAAAAGCAAACATGAGATAACAAATCCAGTCTTTCACTAAGATTTCGAATACCTGTCCCGAATCCAAGTTGATTATGTTTCGCCCCTTCCTCGGAGAAAGACGATGAAACAATTCCCAATCATGGCCCTTGCAGATCGGATCATCCATATAATATACAAAAGAAAACCCCAGATATTTGAGATCTCATTCCAAGAAAGAGATCTTCAATTCCAGCGACGGTTTTCTTAGATATCTTACAACTAAAATCCCTCTTTTTTCCGATCCAGTTCCTCCACCACCGCAAACCCCAGGTAGATTCAGACATAATACACTTTTTAGTTATGGGAAAAACCCAAGTACTCTCTTTCAGATCCAGGAAAGAACTCTCAGAGATCTTTTTTACTTTTGGAAGATACAAAAGCGAACAATCAACCTATTGATATTGTAAGACCCAAAGGATTCTTCCAATGTATGATTTCTGGGTCCAATGGAATGAAAATTAATAGGTATAGGAAGAAGTCCTGTCAAATAGAGATTTTTTCTTTCGACCATCTTTCGATTGTTATGTTAATACGATATATAAGAACCACTACTACAAATAGTACTACACCCTTGATCGTGAAATATCGATTGATTGTTGAACCCTGTGAATTACGTGAAAGTAAGATACTCCAAATTCGGGAGTCAAAGAGTTTTATAAAACGTTCTTGATGGAAAAAAATGTGAATGAAAGATCCCACTGAATTGAATTGGGTCCATGAATCTAAGAAATAGTGAGAATTCTTGATCTCTCTCAATATCTCTCTCAATTCGAAAATCCAGGATTTGAATTGATGTCCTTTCATTGATTCCTCCTAAATTGCATTGATTTATCCTAAAAATTGGAATTCAATTGAAATTTGGTTATTCACCATGTACGAGGATCCCCGCTAAGCATCCAGTAGGAATTGAACCTACGAATTCGCCAATTATGAGTTGGGCGCTTTAACCATTCAGCCATGGACGCAAAGAGACTCAGCGAGTGAACTAGGTTTTGGTATTCCTTCTCGAGCTTCTATTTCTTCCGTTAAAGGAGATTCGAGAAAAGATGGAATAGGAAGACGTGTTTCCAGAACAAACAAGATACGGGTTGAGAAGGGGGAGTTAGCAAAGTTAGACAAGATTGGAATGGGCATAGGAACATGTATTGATGTACCAGATCGGCTAATGCTCCCAGGTTGATGCGATGTATTCCACCAGTTGACTGAAGACTTTATTATTGGTATATCGATCGGTCCAGCACGGATTGAAATAGAAGCCAGTTCGACAGGAAGCTTTTGAAAACGCAGTGCACCCAGGTAAATAAGGAACGAGATGAATACAGAGGTTAAACGAGCATCCCACACCCAAAAGGTTCCCCACATAGGTCTTCCCCGAAACCCCCCAGTAACTAAGGTAAACAACGTAAAAAAAGCACCCATTTCTGTACCGGTTCCGGAAGAGCGAAGAAAAAGGGGATGTTTTGTTAATAGGAATAATAAAGTGTTTATAGCCGTAGCGATATAAACAAGAATACTCATCCGAGCCGCAGGAACATGTACATACGGAATACGAGAATTTACACCTTGTTGAAGATCTAGTGGTGCTACCCGAAGACTCAAATGAATAGCCATCGCTGTTAAGAACAACTGAGATCCAATGAGCATTTGCGCATAGCTTCTGGTCTTTGACATCAAAAAAGAAGGTTGTAATAACGAAACGGACATGTGAGAATTGAGTCCTAGCTAGTGGAACAAGAAAGACATGGATCTATATTCAATACGCAATCAAAGGATTTCCCCCAACTCAGAATTCCCCTTGCACCCTCGATCTCCCCGCCTAATAAGGTTGTTGTACGTAAAGTAAAGGCAAGCCGTATCGGATAGGAATCACTCACCTGAGTGATTTCACTATCTCATATACGGCCTGGAAAGTGGGATCGTCCACATCGGCGAGTATGTGCGTTTTAGGGTGGTCCAGTCGCCGGCTCACCTCTAAAAGCCGATTGAATTTATCGGCATCCTCGCCCCCACCCCTACTTATGAGTTGACGGAGGGCCTTTCCCCATGCTTTTTCGGTAGGAGCTTGATCGGCTGGGTACTCCCGCCCCCCTGTCTCATATATCTGAGACAGCAAGTTGCCGACGCGTAGGAGCTGCCCCCATAGGAGAATCCCCTTTCTCCGCCGTGTCACTTCGTCGGGATCTTCTGGTGGGTTTCCTCCAGAAGAAGAAGATCCGGGGGTTCTCTTCTCCCTGAGGCGCTCCCGCGCCCGCGCTCTCGTATCTTTCGACTCCATATGGAGTCGAAAGATACGAAGCAAGATCCATAATACGAAACCCAAAATACCAAAAAAAGCAATCAAAAGTAAGACCAAACTGAGAGTGAGCAGCATAAAGAAAGATGGATTTGTGAATGAGAAATACAAGTCACCTATCTTCATAGGAAGAAACGGAAATGGATCAATTTGAGATAGTTCCGCTGCATCACAAGGAGCAATTGTGAGAAATAACCAATTCCATTCTAGAACAATCATTTGCTTCATTCAAAGAATCCGCTTTGCTCCCCCCCAAAAAATGAAGAGAGACTTGTCCGATACTAAAGTGTTCGTTGGTTGTTGACCAAGAAATAAATGGGAGAGCTTGAGCTAAGTCAAGCTTGGATCGAGTTAAGTCAAGACTGCTTCCCTAAAAAAGAAAGAGATCCCTCACTGCGCACTTTCTATATATCTGTCCTATTTTCGGCTGCGTGCTATCGGAGAGAGAACTACGGTGGGTTCAGTCAAAAGCATTTACCGCGCACTCAATTCAATTCAGCAAGACGAATCTCTCTTTCTCTTCCGCAATTTCCACTATCTATCTATGCTTAAAAAGATCAGGGACATAGAGACAAACGGAAATCGATACAAGCAGAATAACTAACCAAAGTACGTTCAGTTTCATCGCCCGGGCCGGACCGACAGCGGAAGCCTAGCACTAAGTGCAATCTCCAGCTTCTTTCTTTGCTACTGCTGCCATACCACAAGGAAGTCCAATAGCAGCACTTACAACAGATTCTATGTCTATAGCATTTATTCCTCTAAGCATGCTACCAGTCCTAGCTACTGAGACGGACTCTAGAGAACTTGAATCAGAATCTCGTTCACTCCCGGCTGAGTAAAAAAGACTTGGGACAACAGACGGAAGAGCCTATCTGTTCTCTTTCTCTATCCTGGAGCCAGGTCCGGGCATTGACTCATTGATAGCAAAGGGATGACAGCTTTTTCAACAAGAGCGGAATCGTTCACAACTATCTTCTCTACCTAATCAACTGCTGGTGGAGTCGAGTTAAGCGCAGAGCTTCTTCCATATCCGGAGAACAGAGCAGCAGCAAGACCAGCAGATTCAAGAGTCTCGGATTTTGTCTCAAAAAGAAAGTATCAACCAACCCTTGAGTACGAAAGTGGGCTCTTCCTTTATTACGCTATTCTTTCCATCGAGCACAGAAAAGAAACACCCTCTTTATACCGACTCCAAGACCTAGTGAAAGCAGAAAGCCAGATGGGATCTTCTTCTTTTTAGAATCTAGGGTCCGAAGGAGATGAGCTACAACGATCTTTGTATGTATGGGTCTCGTGAAGAGAGAAGATAGGATGCTTGCAGAGGACGAAAGGTAAAAGGGTGCTTGCAGAGAGCTATTCGAGGCTACTCGACTCAATGTCAATGGGGAAGGGCCCACTCGCCACAAGCAAGCCTACGAGTAGAATACAAAGAGAGAACGAGCTTACCTTACCGCTTTCCTTTCAATTGGAAGAGGCTCTTGTCTACGCTTTCTTCTCTGTACCCCCGAGCTTGACACGAGATAGCTTATGAGATAGACTTCGGGAAGGAAGGGAATGGGGGATCAATCAATGGAATGTTTGCTTTTAGATCTCTTCCAGTGCTTATCAATCAAATAAAAATCTCAGGTTGAGGTTGAAACAAGGGATCAACCTGTAGACATCTTGCGCGGAACCTCTCTTCCTACCGCTAGGAGTGAAATACATTGCTTCTAGTTCCTTTTGGCACAACAAGGTAAGTGGTATACTCTATATCATTCTCTTTTCTTTTCATACCAAGATACCTGCCAACCACAAATTCTCAACCCTTCTCACAGTCATCAATCCAATAGTTTTGCTATAGCGAAACAGTTGGGGAGTGAGATTCTGTTCCAAGCGAGGGATGGTTCACGAGGTGAGGGATAGTCTTTGTTGCATTGAAGAACCTATCTAGAAGTTTCCTCTCTCCCTTCGTTTGTGATGTAATGTAATTTTCGTATTCCTTCTTCTCTTTCCTTTCGCATTGGACTACCTCTGGTTTCACTCCCCTTTTTTACTGATGAAGCGCTGGGCAACTTTAAGTTGGTTTCATCTGCTTGGTTAAGTGAGTCATTACTTTCTATGCCTATACCGGCTGTCAAAAGTCAATAGTGCCTCGCCCTTCCGGATGAAAGAGATTCGGCTCTATCTCTATTGCTTGATCTTCTTGCAAGTCGTTGATCTTCTCCTCAAAGTTAGGCTTATCTGCTGCTTGATTCGTTCTTTGCTTTTCTTTGATGTCTAGCTAGTAGCCCCTCCTCCCTTGATCGGAGTTTAGTTCCTCTCTGTCTTGCCTTAGCTATTATATAATAGTTCGGCCCAACCTCTATCCCCTAAATCGAAAATGAAATTCTCTATCAGGTTCTCTCTATTGGTTTGAAGGCGAGACTCCTAGCTGCCCACTTTTCTTTCTGCCGCTTAGTCCTTCTCCTTGCTGGTGTGCTGTCAAGCTAAAGTGCCTTTCCCCCTCTCATAAGCTAATAAATAAGAAAGTCAAAGAAAAGTCAATCAAGCTCAATTTCATCTCCTGGAGGAAGCCCTCCCTATTTCCTAAGAGCTAGTAGGGATCTTTTGGTGCCCTATATTTGAAATAGACCACCTATGTAATATTAAATCAAGCTTTCAGTAACTTCTGTCCCTTAATTACTTCTTCTCGTGCTTGCTTGGGCCCGTCTTTCTGTTGATTCCGTGAAAGAGGTCTAGTTCATTCCCTTTTCTTTGACAATTCTTATTCCCTAGGAGTGGAACGTAGTCGCTATAGCAAAACTCTTGGAAAGAGAAGCTTGCTGTTTCCGAACATTCCTGGGGGAAGTATCCCCCCTCTATTACACCTCCCTCACCCCTCTATATTGTTTGACTAGTACCAATACTAAAAGAAAAACACGGCACTTGTAGGGGAGTCGCCTGCTCTTTCTTCCCAGTGGCCCCAGTACACAACTCATGGATCTTTCCAGCACAGTCAGATATAGAATTAGTGGTCTCCCTGGAACTGGTGGTACTAGAATTGGAGGATTCTGTAGATACTCTTTGATCTTATCTGCTTCCTGGTGCCCTCTCTAGGCCTTTTGTCGAGTGACTTCCTTCCTCTCCTTTCAGTCGAGATCTTCAAACCTGGGAGGTAGAGATATGCGGTAACGCTTAAGTTCTTAAGTCTGAGGGTAGGACTCGTTAGCTTAGCTGTGGACTAGGAGAATCGGATATCACATGGAGGAGAGAAAGGTGGATTCGGAATTGTCTTTCATTTCAAGTCAAAGTGTTTTCCCTTCTCTTTCTATACGCATATCCTAGCCCGCTGGCTAGTGGTGATGTTTCAAGAGATTCCCTCCTCCCAGAGTCTCACAGATGAACTTCCCGTACTGACTCAGATTCCGCTCTTCCTGCTTCTCTATCTTCCCTCGGGTAAAGATGAAAAAAGGAAGTTTGGGATGTTCTTGAATGGAACTTAACCACCCGTGAACCTGATTCCAGATTGACTTCCTTCACCGCTACGCCCCTTACTAGCTAACGAGCGAGAAGCAATAGATATTCTTCTGGTATTATAGTACGCAGCGGAGCGATTCCAGAAAAGGAATAGGGTGAGGGTTCCACAGAGGAAGTAGAATCAGCAGCAGTTCTTAGCAAGCCTGCAAAACTCATCCACAAGCTCTTCCCTTGACCCATCTTCGGTTCCCGAAGCAGCTCTCTCAGATGAAGTTCCCGAATCTGTTCGAATATCTGTTCACGAGGGCGGTAGTCGAGTCATTTCTTCACGAAGATGTTGATGTATCAAGATCAGCACCCCCATCTGTTTCAAGAGATGCAGTTAAATCTGTACCCGACCTGGTGTATTTAGTTATAAATATCCCAGATGAAAGGAGAAAGTACTAATGTATCGACTATAGACCTGTTGAGACTAAGGGTCCTGCTTTATTGATTCTCCACTTGCTTGTAAGAAAGAATGATGCTCCTTAGCTAGTTATTCAATCCAGATTAGGGAACATCTGCTCTATCCTCTTTAGCTGCTGATTCAGGCACTGATACTCTTTAGCTTGCTTCCTTTCTTGCTCTCTTTCTTGAATTCCCTTGCTTGCTTGATCTCACCTTTTATCAGCACAAGCTCTCCTTTCTTGATACAGCTCCCGGGAATACTTTCTCGAAAAGGGAACAGCGGAACTGGCTTTATCAGATAATTGACTTCTTTAACTGTAATTCAAGATCTAGCAAGTTAAAGGATTGATGTGAAAGCAACAAAGAAAGAACGTCAAGCAGGACTAAAGGAGATACTGATAATGTCTCGACTAGGAGACTAAGGAAAGTTTTATTCTCTAACTGTAATTCAAGATATAGTTAGTGTGCCGTGCTCTTGAGGGCTTTGTCTCGCATTTTCCTATCCTTCCTTAGTATGATTTGTTCTAGCTCTTAACCGAGCTACTTCTTTAAAGCGAGCTAGTAGGCTCTGTAGTCACAATTAACATCTTATAAGCTCTTTGTGATTGCTTCAAGCCCTGCCCTAAGGCCAAGGGCGTAAGTGAGCGGTAGCCCTTGTAGCTAGTTTCCTGTAATAAGAGGGGTGGAACAAAAGAGGGGGTCCGGGGGGAGACTTCCCCCTGGAATCTTACTAATACTAACTAAGAATTACCCTTCTTTCCCTGAAGGCTGAGTGAGGGAGGTACTGGCCGTACCACCCGAACGGTAAGGGAAGAGGTAAGGAAGATAAGAGAAGATAGGCATTGCAGTGGAGTAGGAGAATCGGATAGCACAAAGCGGTATATTCTAAAAATCTCCTACTCGTAGTAGAAGTCAGAATAGCCTTAATTCCCTTTCAGCTCAGTGAGGGAGGTACTGGCCGTACCGCCCGAATGGTAAGGGATGGAGCAAGAGAGAGAAAACGAAAATGAAGCAAGAGTGTTTGGCCGAAGGAAAGAAAGAGAGGACTACTACATAGGACAGAGAATCTTCCTAAAAGATAATATAACAAGATATGGGAACGAGAGGAAGACTAGTTCAGCATAAGCAGCTAGTTTTCTGATTCCAAGTCAATTCATACGCCTAAGAGCCATTCCTTTCTTTCTTTACTTTCTTACCTCAAAACAGAAACTAACTGAACTAATCGGTCTGCTCAACCCATCCCGAAGCTAGGTATCAGGGATATAAAACTTCGTTCGTGAATTCAATCTAGGGCCGGTTAGGATGTGCCATCGCTAAGAACGAATCGGTATCGACTTGTAAGTCTAAGATAGAGAAGACCACTATTGGGGCGGGGCGTCAGCGAGTCAAGAGTCCATCCCGAAACAGGTTTTAAGTAGGGAAATCCGAGGACGGAGCGAGGAAGAAGCTAGTTGCTATATTAGGACTATAGGAAGATGAATCCGGAAGTGAGAAAAGAAAGGGCCGAGGAAGAGAGCAACCTATAAGTATAGTGTTATCCCCAGAAAAACAAGTATTTAGGTCCAGGGCAGAGAAGGAGGTAGTTTCAGGGCTGGTCTATTGAAATAAAGCTGCCAGTCAGCATGAAGCTAGTGGCCAAAGAAGCTTCCTGGGGCGGGGTTCACGAACGTAGCTAATGGGCAAAGGCATCTTAAAGCCAGTAGTTCCGATAGCTGTAGCTAGGGGAAAGCCTGTCCATCAACCTAAATATCAGCTGTTGTAGTTGCCGCTCTTTCTTCTATTTGAAGTGGTATCATATCGAGCCACAGACGGATTTGCGGCTCTTTGGAGTTTGAGATGCGATTCCCCTTGACTTAGGGGAAGTGAAGATCTTCGATTGGACTAGATTGAGTTCCCCCCCGGGGGGATAAGAAGGCATAAGCGGCAAAAGGAAGTTTCAAAGGAGAGAAGCGCGTCTAAGAGTTGAAGAGTTCCCCTCCAGCTCTTCCTTCTTTGGACAAGAGAGGGGAAGTTCCTGTAAGTTAAGGTTTCATAACCTATCCCCGGTAGCAGTGCCCTACTATAGCCGCTCCTTACGTTACTTGAATTCTGTAATGTTGAAAGTGGTGAAAAGACTCTTCCCCTATCGGAAAGGCGGGTATGAATTCCTCCCTTCGACGGTCAACTGGTATTCACTCATACCGGCACCTAACCGTCAGTCTCAGTCTGAGCTCTCTGGAGCAGTCCTATTCGTCTAAGCCGGGTCTTCATAAGAGCAGTTCCTAGCCGCATAGACTTTCACTTTTCTTAGTAGGGCGAGACAAGGGAGAAGGCAATCAGAGTAGGCTTTTACCGGCTGGGTCACCTTTTTCTGGGTCTCTTTTCATACCCTCCTTTGCCGGAACTCCTACGCCCGGGAAGGTAAGTCAGAGATGGTTAGCGGCTCGAAGAAAGATCTCCTCCGAAAGAGGAAGTGAAGTTACAAGACGGCAGACGGGTAGGTGTAAAGCTGTAGCTTCATCTCATCTTAGAATAGCTATTCCGCTCGCTGGCATATTCGGTAATAATGAATGAACTAAAAAGATAAAGAGGAAGAAAGTGAAAGGCAATCAGACTGGCTTACAGGCCAACTGCTTCAAAGCCTAGCTGACTAACTGCCATCCCTAACTCAGACGCTTTCAGAAGAGGGAATCCATAGGTCAAAGACTACTTGCATGAACTTCTTCGAAGAGAATGCTGCTGCCCTATGTGAATCTCTTGTAATGAATTGACTTATCTTAATAGAAATCAACTACGCTAGCCTAGAGGGGCACAGTGGTCAGTGACAGTCACGCGAGACAAAATAGGGTTCAGAGGTTGCAAGTTAGAGGACAGAGGCGCAGAGTGGGCATGGGGTGCTGCTAAGAGTAGCAGTTGGCTTGCGATCCAGACCTTGCGAGGTGCACTTCAACTTGAGTTTGGGAATGAGTAAGCTCTTGAGGGAGCAACTTGCCATGAGGTTTTTACATGAAGGCAACTTGGTAACTGGTGAGTAAGCAGAGTTTGCTTCAAGGTCAAGGCCAATTTAGAGTTGGAGCAGTGCAGAGGAGCCAACCAAAAGATGGGTGGATAGTCATCCATCAATTCTAACGAGGAGAATCTCGAGTTGAGTGAAGTTGGGATACCTTGTGCGAAGTTCCAGACCAAGTCTGCAGAGGTGGGCGTTGAGTAGGCGATCACAGGGGTGATCTACAGAGGTAATAGGACAAGGCGCTTTGTGTGTATTAGTTTCAGCAGAACTTAGACAGAAGGCAAGTCGATGAGGGCATCGACATCTCTAAGTGTGGGAAACTGTTACGGCCTGACACTTTAGGCACAGTCGTGGGGACGATTGGGCCAACTGAGGATAAAAACTGGGGCAAGTGAGGGAAAGATCACATGCTGGGCACTTTCATAAATCTCGTCTCGTGTGCTTCGCTTCGGGAGGACTAGTTCGATTCGGAGTGCTTCGTTGATTCAAAAGCTATGTCCTTCTCCTTGGTGAAGGGCCTGCACTCTATAACCTTTTTTAGTTTTTTTATTCGCTTGAGATACGGGATATCAGACTTCAATTAGAGCTAGCTCGACCAGTATCCCATCCTAAGATTTTCTTTTTTTCGATGATTCATTCATTCGGTTTTCAGGGGCTTTCTTCTTAGAAAGACAAAAGCCTAGTCCCAAGCTAAAGAGTCTATTTCATCTGCACGTGAAAAGGGACGAAATTGCTCGGAAGGAACTGAGGGTGAGCAAGAGCTTTTTTTATTTAAAAAAGTCATTCTCAGAATGAGGATTCACATAAATCGGTGAAATTCTAAAATATCCTACGAGTAGTATAAGTCAGAATAGCCTTCATTCCCTTCAAGCTGAGTGAGGGAGGTACTGGCCGTACCGCCCGAACGGTAAGGGATGCCTTCCGAGTCTTTTCAGCAAGCTTCTCTTTCCTGGAAAAGATAGCAATAGACTCCCCTGCTTCACCTGAATCCTCTATTCATTCAACAGAAGCCGGGGGCTGATTGAACGTAATGGGTTGCTGCATCTCATGCGATTGGAAGAGCACGAGAAGGACAAGCTACTTACTTTCTACTTCCTGTTCTATTGGAAGAGAGATGATCTTCCTTTAATTGAATCGGGGAAGTGCGTGCAACTGCTACTCTTAGCAGCACCTCCTCCTATTATGGTTGTTGAATGAACTCCTACGCCTGTAACTAACTCCTCCTTTACCGCATTTCTTCTTTCTGCAAGAGTCATGTTCACTGCTCCTGCACTTCCAACTTAAAGAGGAACTTCCGCATCTCAAGAATCGATAGATGGAGGGCTTTTTCAGTAGGGCCTCTTCTTTTGGAGGCAAGACAACCAGGTTCGAATGAGCTAGCTTTATCTGCTTTCTTAGGTGTGAAAAGCCCTTCTCAAATCTCTCATATCCCGGTCCTAGCAAGCATCGGTACCAGGTGGAGGTGGAGGAGAAGGAGCTCTTAGTTAGACTAGGCTCCTACCCATCTATTCTTATGGCAGTCCAGTCAAGGTTGAGCAGTTCCCCTGGGGAATGGGATTCGACTTTCCTTTTCAGATTCAGATGGGGGATTACCTGTTGATGGCGGTGTGATCCTATCTGCTGCTCTTTTTCACGAATCTGTTTCATTCCCTTCAAGCGAAGTGAGGGAGGTACTGGCCGTACCGCCCGAACGGTAAGGGATGGATTCTTCGCCTAGCCTTTCTTTTTGACTCTATCCTGAACCTCGTTTTTATCGATTGTGATAGCCTCTCTACGTAAAGAAAGAAAAACGGATGGATGCGCGGACAAGACACTTGTAGTTCAGTCCCCTGAGGATGGAGGAGTTAAGTAGTATTCCATTTCTCTTATTACATTTCGAGTTATCGGATGAATCAAACCATACCGAAGGAGTAGAGTTGCAAGCAAGAAAGAATGCTATCGGGCGGGATTGGATTGGATGGATTGCCTTCCAATATCTTCGCACTAGCTCAATTACATCGAGCCTCAGAGTTCTCTGGGAATTGAAGAGGCTTTAGGTACGTTATCCTCTAACGAGGTATGCGAAGCAACCGCTGAACTCAACCACTAATAAGAGCAGGAAGAAGTCGCAACCAGGGTAGCTACGGGCCTTCCTGCCTAAATCAAATAGAAAGGGTCGATGTAATTGACTCTCACATCTTTCTATTAGATAGGGCGAGCGAAGGAGCTCGTTACGAGGGGTAGAGATTAGCTCCTTACTCTACGCTCGGAGATGAAGAAGGGAAGCTAGCCTATCTGAGAGGGACAACTAGCACGAAGAAAGAGGGTTATTTATCACACAATTACAGGCGAGCGAAGAAGCTCGAGTGAGAACGAGAGGAGTGAAGTCCGAGCGAAGCAGCTATTCATTTCTCACATTCTAAGATCCCCGACTCTCAAGGTATGGGAGTGAAGTCACCCGCAGTGAAGAGGTATGAATGAGTCAATTCACTAGTTCGGGAGCTCATCAACTACACAAGCAGACCCAGGGGCTAGACCAAAGCCAAGCTTCACTTTCTCATTCATTCGGAGTCATGCTTACCTTTCACTTAGTGGTAAGGCCAAAGAACTAACCTCACATCGTCGATCATCGAATGAATAGTGAGTAGGGGACGAGACAGGTAAGATCGTGATTGACTAGCCTATCTGCCTACCAGTCAAGTAAGGGCGGGTCATGGTGATAATAAATGCTTTTTCAACTCAATCTCTGTCAAGTTCTATTGTAATTTTCTAATGCCTTAGGCGTTTACCCCTATCTTTCAAGTTATACTCGCTACTGCAGAATGCAGAAAGAAAGTACGGTCTAAGAGAGGGAGTCAAAAGGAAGAAGATTTTTCGCCTCCTGGAACTACTATAGCCAATGTTTGAAGAATTGTACCAGCGGAATAAACCATGTCTCGGGCTTGTAAACTGCTTGCTCGTTGTTTTTCGATTAGTCCAACAAGGACTACAGTGAGTGATATTGAAATCATTCCTTATTCCCTTATTAATAATAATATATATAATTTAAGGCCATAGGAAAGCAATCCATCTTCTATCGTTCGTATCCCATCCCCTTTCAATAGGCTAATTCACTTATCTTTCAGCCAGATATAGAATTTGTGCCGTGAGGGTGAAGGCTGATTGCACAAAGAAAGGCCACTAGCTTACCACTATTGGTAATAGATGCCAAGCAAGGTATCTTTAAGGATATCTGTCTTTTTCAAAAGCCTTCAACTCTTCGTTATAGTCTACCTACGCAACTCTTTTCTTTTGAAGTGCAGCAGAAAGCAGATGGACACAAGTGCACTAAACAGCTAAAACCATTAGGCCCTTTCCATCCGCCCCTACTAAAGCACTCGAGGCTGCGAATCTGCCTAAGCCGATGCACCTTGCTTAAGTGAATTGATCCAGCAGCGGGCTTTTGCCCCTGTCTACCTAATGATTAGAGTCATGGATCGCACACGGTATCTCAGAGACCAAGGTAGTCATTTGATCATTGGAGGTTGAAATAAAATCTTAGTAAACGTGTATTTGCGTAAGAGAAAGAAGAAGTCGTAGTAGCAGTAGAGAGAGAAGTAGTAAGCGTTAAGGGTGTAAGAGCACTAGAGAAAAAAGTCTGGGGTGCATGCAATAGTAGTAAGAATAGCAGTGTAATAGTAACAGTGTTAGCAGGAGCTGAAACAAGAGCTTTAACGGGTGCAGCTGTAGTTTCCTCTTGTTCTTTCTTTCGATGTCGGTTCTGTCCAATACTGGATACAGCAATGCTTGCATCTGGCCGTTTTGATCCTTTGGTTTTTTTTTACCTAGCTACAAAGCAAAGGTGGGACTCTTTAATATTGAAAGAAAAAATGTAAGAACCTAAACCTAAAAGGAAAAGAACATAGGAATTACTAGTCTTAGAATCGAGTTAGACCGAAATAAAGGTTTGATTTCTTCGAGCGATCGTGCGAGATTTTCTTCTCATTCGAGATATTATGTGCAATTAATGTTTCTGAATCTAATAAGTTAAAGTAAAGTCAAAGTGTTAGTTGGTCGTTGTTCGTTCCAAAATAGAAAATGGATTCGATACAATTTTTTTGTTTTGTTTTGACTACTTCTTTAAAAAAGAGTTGGTTGTCATATCTCGGTAATGGGGTCTGTTGATTCGGAATCACGCTCTGTAGGATTTGAACCTACGACATCGGGTTTTGGAGACCCGCGTTCTACCGAACTGAACTAAGAGCGTTTTCTTATCACAGTAGATACGACTGTAAAGAAAAAAGGATTCTTTTTGTACCCCCAATACATCTTGCATGCATATAGTATCATAAAATGAAAGATTTTGTATGTCCAATTTGAATCGATCTTAATGGATTCCTCGTTACTGCCCAGAGGAGAGTAGGGATGACAGGATTTGAACCCGTGACATTTTTTTTTGTACCGGCGCTACCAAGCTGCGCTACATCCCTTTCAATTGGTCTACGGTGTCATTGTAGAGAATCCCTGCCCTGTTTTCCAAATGGTTATTTACTCTATCGATAGATAATTTCTCTTGCCATTTCTTCTTTTTGGTCTTTATTGATTTATATACTCATACTCATCCCGCCGCTCCTACCAACGCTTACTTACTTATGAGCAAAAAGGGTTCTAAATAATCAGCCCTTTGAATAAGCGAGGCTTTCCCGATAGAAATAGTTGCATGCGAGAAGAGATCCCAATTCCGTGTATGCGGTTAAGCAAGCCCCGCCGCCAGCTTCCACCCAGACAAAAAACTAAAGCGCCTAGCGCGAAAGGTAAGGTTGCTTTACTAAAAAATAAAATGAAAAATAAAAGGCGCGTTAGCGCTTTAGTCTTCAATAAGGGGCGGAGCTTGAAGAAGCGAAGCGAGCCTAGAGTAGCAGCCTATTACGTTTTTCAGGCCCCTTGACTTTCTATTCTATTAGTAAAGCGCTAGCGCCCCTATGCTATGGAGTAAGGCTCTTCTGCTATCAATGAAACCGAAAGAAAGACAAAACCCCAGTGCCTTTTGTATAGATCGAGACTTGTAGCTTGATTCTTTACTCATTCCATACTGGTAAGAATTGCAGGAAATCGTTCGGTAACACTTCTTCCTATTTCTCAATGATATCCGACGATCAAGAGAATTCCCGTGAAACTCTTTCATTTCATAGAAGTGAATTCCTTATTCTTACAAAGCTAATAGCATTTCCTATTGATTTGTCCCCTGGACTGGACCTATTTATTCTGATTCAGAATTATCCGTCGCTACGCTGTTCCCAAGGACTAGCAAAATCGAAATAGCGAAATTCTTGGGTCATCTCAATGGGTTCAGAAACTACACGTTTCTCTGGATCATCATAGCGTACTTCCACATATCCACTCAGAGGAAGGTCTTTTCGTAATGGATGACCCTCGAAACCATAATCTGTTGATATACGGCGTAGATCCGGATGATTGATGGAAGAAACACCAAACATATCCCAAACTTCTCGCTCCCACCGGCCGGCTGATGGAAATAGACTGACTACCGGAGATATTCGTGTTACTTCGTCTGCACTGGTTTGTACACGAATGCGTGAGTTATACCGAGTACTCAGTAAATTATAGACCACTTCAAATCTTCGTTTTCGAGAGGGATGATCAACTCCGCAAATATCGATCGAAACTTGAACCCTTGTATAGGTATGCAATTTAAGAAAGCACAACAATTGAAATAGGTAATCCGAATTGGTATCAGATCTATTCCCATGTTCCGATTTTTCCATTTTTTTTACCCATTTCTTGGGGAGAGTTTCCCAACTATATTTGAAAATGAATTGGTTATCCATAAAGATAAAGAAAGCTTTCTTTATGTTCCGCTTCTTGCTCTTTTTCTGAAGAAAGACTTGTCGGAAATTGAATTACTGGTTGGTCCAACCAAGAAAGACATGGGAGTCTTTGGGCCAAGCAATGCCCAAAGTGAAGTCAAGACTGGCTACCTAGCAAGAAAACAGATGCGCGTTAGCGCAACGGCTTTCTAAAGCTCAAGGAGTGGCTTCTTCCCTCACTGCACACTTTCTATATCTCTCTTTCCATCTAATCAAAGACAGTTCCATTCGATCTTAGCCGATCTAAGGTTGACCGTCTTTCCGGCTCCGTTTCGGTGCACTCTTGGAGAGCTCTTTTGGCCTGCCGCTTTCTCAATCGAAAACGGAAACTGTCAAGATTAGCCTACTGATAGATTCTATCTATTACCTACGTAATTTCTTGTCTGAAGTCAATCTTCATCAAGACAGTTGACCGAGTCGAAAGAAACCTACTGCTCAAGTCTGACGAATGCCGTTCATGAGCTGGTAAAGTCGAGATCAATCAACTGGGAAACCTTCAATCACAGAAGGAAAGGGCTATTTACCTTATGGAACCCCAGTCCCTCACTAAAATAGCCTCACAGCAGAAGGAGATTCCCTTGGACCGGGAAAGCTTTTAATATAATAGGACAATTTCTCACAAAGGCTAGACGCTACCCCTTTCTTCCACTTCTCATTAAGGTAAAGTAAAGTTGAGCTTAGTGATGAGGCGGATTGGTAGTTTGCCAAGAGAGAAAGAAGGACATAAAGAATAGAATAATTCACCACAGGCCCTCGACAGGAGGATTCATTCCCATAGGGGCTAGTTAGACATCAACTAAAAGATCATAAACTCGGGGGGACAGAACCAATAGCCTACGAGCCGGCTTAGACTGTTAGTACGAGTACGAGGAGATAGACCACAAGAAAGGAAATCGACTTTATAGCATAGCGTGAGGGGACTTATTCTATTGTCTTAGGCCTTCATCACCATTCATTCGATACAAGATTCACTTTGACATCGGGAAGTGCCACACACCAGTGACTCCTTCAACAAATAAGGTAAAGTCATTCCTTGCTGCGGGAGAATAATTACTTATAGCGGTTGAGGAGTTCTACAGAATCTAGGGGGATTGAACCTTAGCCTACTAGGAAAAGGCTAGAGGACCACATCCGAATTACGGGACATAGGTACATACCTTCTTCAGTCCAAATGAAAGCATGGGGATTTCAATGAAGTTAAGGAAAGCAACCTTAGGCCGAGAAGAGAAAAAACAAGAAGTATGAGCTGCCTTTAAAGACATTAGGTTAGGCGCTTACAAGACGGATCTGATAGAAAGAAGGGGCCGACAGACAGAAGGAAGACCACAGACAGAGATTACTTAAGCAATTACCGATTCGAAGACTTCGACTGCTAACAAAATCCGGAATTTCTTAGGGAGAACAATTAGGGCTTTCCTCAAAGCAAAGGCCGATACGATTTGCTTTCCTCGATGACTAAGGCAAATCGCCAACCACCAGACTAAGGGGCCGGGGCTATGGTTCTAGACCCAAAAGAGGATAGCAAGCACCTCTGATTCGAAAAGACATTGAACTTGAGCCACTCGGACTCAGGAATGGGGCTAGAACCGCATAGACCTTCACTACCTGAGCGAAGAAAGAAAGCAAAAAGCATTTCCCGAACACTTGAGTTTAGGAAGAGTTCGAAGGCTTGCAACGATCGACTTAGCCACAAAGGGCGACTAGGCAAAAGGGGACTTATTATAAGACTACGGGACTTGGTCAAAGACTAGGAGAGCGAGTCAAGACACTCTCTTCTTCCTCTTTTCACACCTTATAAAATCAAAAGGGGAAGGGCAAGGTCAAAGGAGATGGCTAGGGCTAGGAATCTCCTGTAGACGCAGAGATTGTTTCTAATGAGCTAAGAATATCCAGGCCATGGCATTCATGTGGAACAATACAAGAAGCCAGTAAAGTTAGAGATTCAATACAGTTATCTTTTTTAGGATAGTTTATTAATAGTAAATAGCTTATATAATCTCCCTAAAGAGGAAAATAGCTAGGTTCTTGTAATAGTTCCTTTAGTTGCTAGTGGGATTTATTCTTACTTCCATTTATAATCTCTTGCAGTCCCTCTTTCAGTAGTCACTGAAGCAAGCCAGCTAGGTAATTTACAAAGTCCTTTCCAACCAGTAAGCCAGCAGGGTAAAAAGCTAGGGAGAATTGAATAAGCTAGATCGGACGGATATAAAGGAATACGCGGTTTTAACTCAGGGAAACAAATAAATACTCTTTATAAAAAGCATTTTTCTCTTTTCGATTCTCATCATTTTTACCTTTCTTATGCTATTTCTATCGATTTCAATCTCGTCCTTGTAAAGCTGAAATCCATGATGCTCGGCAAGTTTCTCCACTTTATATTGAGCAGACTCGGGTGGTGTGCCGGAGGTCTCTTTGTGGCAGTCGTTTGTGCGGTCTTTGATCCAGAAAGCATAGGAAACATGATGATGCCTTCTGGGGGTTTGGGAGCATCAAGCGAGAAAGAATACGAAGACTATGGCCTTTCCAGCACTAAGCATATCCTTTCAGATATTTTCAGTTATCGGGTATGTGACTTAGTTCACTCTCAGTCACCAGTGGAATTCTTTTCTGCGCCCTCTACAAAATATCCTAAGCCCTATTACGGGCGGTTTGATATTGGATAACAGTTTTCCCTAGCAGTCGAAACTCTCCCTACGAGCGATGCAGCTGAGGGGTTCATTGGGGGCAACTCTATGGGTTTTCTTTTCTATAGGTTCCATACCTAAATATAAGGGACGAAAGTGAAGCAAGTGATAGAAGTAAAATCGCTTGGGCAAGAAGTGAGTTCGCTTAATAGCAATCCCTTTGAGCCCTCCAGTTATCAATCCTACACTCTTAGGAAAGCTTATAGGTCAAAAGGAGGATCAAGCAGTCTTATCTAACAGGGGTAGTAATCGCAAGAAGGAAAAAGCAAGTGCAGTTTCTCTCCTTTCAAAACCGTTAAGAAGTCTCCTTGGCAAGTATGCATCTTAGAGAAAGAACCCTGTGAGCTAGCGGGGGGAAGTCTCTTTTTTTGAGTGTGCCAGTTTCCAACCGGGTCAAGGGCGATGGGGAGAATATGCTTTAGGGGCATTCCTCTATAGGGTTTTGGAGCACTCCTAGCCGGGTTTCTGCCTCTCAAGATTGCTTTTATTAAGGCTTTCGTTCCTATACTTTCCAGTATAGCTACTTTCGTTACAGTCCCTCTGTCTTCCATTCCGTTAGTAGGTCGATAGGCGCCAATAGATAGGTTGCTTGCTAAGGAGTCAACCAAGCCAGTTCTTTTCAAGCCTTACAGCTGGTGAGATAAATCCAGCAGATCATGAGCAGGAGGAAAGAGCAAATAAAATGAATGGGAAAGGTAAGATAACGGAACTTCTCGGCCAAGCTAGCAAACCAGATTTTATCTCTTTAAGGTTATACAAAATTGGTAATAAATAGGTTCTACCCCGCAGGAATCGTTTGAAAGCCATTTCTTTTCTTACCTGATATTGTAGATGGCAGAATACGAGAATAGGCTTTGTTTGGGGATAATATAAATACCTATAGTAGGAGTCTTCCCTTCCCCAACCTTTTTGGTAGTTGTCAGTGATCCTCTTGGCGTAGAGTGCCTTGGTGGAAAAAAGGTTTTCCTTTTTGCGAGTCTTTCAAGGAAGCTAAGGCAAGCTAGCCTATCGATCTAATTTGAGTGCCCTTTAAAAAGAGCATCCAATCTTCTCTAAGCAGAAGAAAGCTAGCACTCTTTTCCTCACTTCTCATTGAACGAGTAGTTGCTAGTCTTCCTCCATCCCTTTTGAGTTCCTAATAGCCTTCGATTCTTTCTAGGCATATGCAGTTCTCGAAAAGAGGGCATATTTTTTTCAATACCTGTTACCGGCCCTCTCCTTTGAGAAAGCAAATTTTCAATCCAAGTCAGAGCAGAGTCTTTCCAGCCATCAGTCGTAGAGGGTAATCCCTTCCAGTTGCAGTGGGAGTTGGAGTTTCTGGAATTACATCCTGCATTTTAGAAAGTCTAGTTATGTTAAGCCTTAGGCCAGCAAGGGAAATGGATTTAGGAAAGAAAGATCCCACGTCCCATACGAAAGAAAGACCAGAGGGCCATGGGGAAAGATCCCAGACCCGGTTTTTTAAGATTATAGTTCCCCTTATCGTAACGACTATGCGCAATATACGCCGCGCATTTAACATAATTCATCACAGGCCCTCCTTCCTACCTTACCCATAGCTTTTACTTGCCTTTCCCCAACCTCTCGTATCGACGAGTATCTCTGTTTTAAACTTCTTTCCCCCAAATCCCTTAGGGCAATCAGTCTTTGCTTTGACTCCCTTCCCTTTGTTAAACGCTTTTGATCTGTCAATTCTCGTAGGGTGATGTTCGAAATCGCTCTTGTGGTATTCGGGAGCGAATGGTCGCTAAAACAATATGCTGCCGGCAGAGACAGGTTTCCCCGGAATGAGGGTGAAGGCTTTTTCACATTTGAATTTCTCCAACCCGTCAATAAGATGCTGGGAAGGGATTCTCCAACGATCCCATACTATTGGATCAGCGAAAGCAACGAGTCGTCAGTGATGGTCAGTCACTCGGAGGAGCACGGCTCACCAGTGCACTGGAGCATGCTGTATACCTAGGTGGCAGCGGCTTGAGGCGAACCTCACCCGAGGAGGCCACAATGCCCCAGCAGAAATCGTATGGCCGGAGTGCTGATTGTGTAAGACGGGGAAATCCCATAAGTTAGTTACAGAAATTCAGATCACCCCAGGCCGCCAACTATCCCCTGAAAGAAGTGAAACAGGATTGGAACTTACGGACTCTCTTGAGTCCGCGTCGTTTCAAAATCTCCTTCATAACAGGGTGGTTGGGAAGCTATTTCCAAGATGGGAAAGGAAAAAACGAAGCCCTTGATAAAAGGGAACCGATCGTATATTAGGCAGATACCGAAACAAATGTGTTCGACTGATGAAGGAGAAGATTGAGGAGCTAACAGACTCACTTATGTCCGCCTGCTTTCTTTGCCAAGGGTATAATCCCTGTGACAGAGAAAAGAGACAGATAGAACTTGACAAGTTTATCAGCCTTCTCATCCTTCCGGTGGATCATCCTCCTATGAAAGGCGGGTATCGCCCTTGGATATCCCGATCGGGTGAGGAAGATGGGAAACATATTAATTATTCGATTCGGAGTGCTTCTTAAATCATTGCCATAAGCGATCATTAATGATGATCGTGCTTGTTTGTAATACAACGCACAAGCTAATGGACCAGATTTTCGAACCATCCAGATAATGTGTTTTACCACCAGATGGGTGGCGATACACCTCTCCTTGTTCAAACCGTCAAATATCACCAAGGATATCTTGTCTTGTTAAAGAGACCCTTGATGATACGAGGGCCTTCCAAGACCCTCTGCCATGATAATGGCCTTATTTATTTTATTGACAAAAGAACATTTGATAATTTAGTAGTAGTCATTTATCTGGCGTGCCCTTGCCGGCGCGTTGGCACAGAGCCCCATTTCTGGGTACTCCCCGAAGTGCGGGCCGCGTCACCCCCGGTTACCACTACTAAAATAAAATCCCTCATGCTGCCAAGAAGGCCAGAACCAGCTCGCCCTCATGGACCACCGAAGTGGACCATAGGATGGCACCAGTTGGAACTTTTCTCGAATACCCGTCCCCCTTCCTTTGAAAACGGGAGGGTGAGCAAACGAGCGAGGTGGGGCATGATATTCCATAATTTTTCAAGTACTTGCTGCACTTCCTGAGAAAGAAGATGGGATCCGCTCTTCTCTTAGCATGAACATGAATTAGATTCTATTCATCTTCTTTATTCTTAAGAGAACCCCCCACCCGAACCATTCTTAAGACCACCAAGCCCTCTCGAATGAGTTCTACTATAGAAGCTTTCAACGTACACCCGGGGACAAATCTTTCACTCACTGAGAAGTGAAAACCTGTGACTAGATCGTCCTGAAGACGGATGCGACGGGAAGAAGTGGCATTTGAAAGTGTTGCTGACTTAACATTTAGGTTTCGGCATAACAAAGCTTGCACTGTCTTTTCGCACTTAGGCGCACAGCGTGCCGTTGGTAATGATTCGACTATGGTGCCACAAATTCGCAAGCTGATCCTAAGTAATCGTTGTTGTTCATTGGATTCCGGAGGAACGACTTCGTTAGGATTGGGGAATTGCTGCGATTCTTCCTGAATAGCCTGGATTCTCCCGTCGAGAGTCACTTTGAAAGTATTACCTAAACTCTTCCGACTGAATATGATAAAGCCTATAAAACAACGAGCTACTATCATTTCTTCATTATAGATTGAGATCTTCTTCGAACTTAATGCACAAATAGATAGAATAGCAGCAAATAACATCTTTCTAGCCTGCAGATTCATATTAGCGGAACTCAATCTCATTTTGAAAGCATCTCTCTATCTTTCAGCAACTGAACTGGAAATGGTTTGGAAAGGAGAATCAGATGCATTCGCCCAGCGAAAAGGCCTACAATCCAAGAAAAAGAAAGAAAGAAGAGAACGAAAGGTATGAAGTAACTCGACTTTAGTTGGAGAGTAGGGGTTTTCTTCGTATTTTGGTTATTCTCTAGGAGTCATGTTTAACCTTGAATGCTATTAATAAATTCTACAGCAATAGTCCCTCGGACTCGGAAAGTAATAACGAAAATGGCTAACCCAATAGCAGATTCCGCAGCTGCCACCGTTGGAACCAATAAAGCAAATGATTGACCCATCATATCATCCGAAGAAACGGAAAATACCAAAAAGTTCAAATTCACAGCTAATAACATTGATTCAATTGGCATTGACATAATAGGAATATTTCGTCTATTAAGGAGGATTCCCCGAATACCTAAAATAGAGATGATCATAGAAAATGTGAAATATTTGATAGGATCCATTTCGGGAACGTGGAATGTAAAAGAAATTCAAATGTTATAACTCCAATGGAACGGAACTCTCATGGGAGTTTTCAGTTATCCCTCTCCCAATCGGAAATTCGCACAAGTAATTCGGTATTGAGGTTGAAACCCGGGCGATTCTTGAACAAATCCGCATTCATCTGCATATCCTCAAGAATATTAAGGATCTCAAGTTTCTTTTCTCGGGAAGCCCGAAGTAACTTGAGATCCTCTTCACAAAGTTTCCGGAGCACGTCCGCGCGAGGTTTTCTCCCTCTTATGAGATAGAATACTCGACTAATTTGAGTTTGTAACCATTCTCGACTAGGGGAATCTTCTGGCCCCATGACCCCTATGGGAAGATTTGGAGCCTCCCCTTCTTGCGGCGGGTGCCCTGGGTTATGCCTTGTGGACGATTCGGGTCCCGCATTTACCTCCTCATCCTCGGGTGAGTTGAGGTACTTTTGCCAACTGCCCGAGCCACTGTTACCCGAATCTGACCCTGTGGGCATCATCCGAAGACCAACTATTTCCGAGACTTCCTCTGTAATGAGGACCCTTGCCCAACAACCTATGGCCAAGGCAAGTCCCCCCGGTAGGCCCAATTTCCATAAAGCACAGGCGAGGGCTCGACCCCCCAGAGCTAGCCCTATCTTCAAAAAGAGGGCCTGAAAAAGGCCCATACAATCAAAGATTAGACCCATCAAACAGCATAGCACAACAAGAGAAATCCTCATAAAAAAAGAGAAAGTAAACCCACGTAAAATGTTGTACAATTTCTTTCTTACAGCGTTATACACAATGGTATATATAGGAGACCCCTCTGTTGTACGGTACGACTGAGTACAATAACTAAAAGGGGAACATATGAAAGGATTGTGATAATACAAATGGTGGTCACGAACTGCATAATGTATGTTTTCGATTTTCTATTCACTCATGATCTGGCCTGGTCGACCCAATCATGATATTGAAGGATGGGACCTTTTCTCGCAAGAATTCTGTATCAATAATCGGCATTCTTTTCGATCTTGTACCTTAACCAGCAAGAAAACGGATGCGCTACGCGCAACGGCTTTCTAAAGCTCAATCCGTTGCTTGTTCAGTACACTGAACACCAACCCAATCTCGATCAAGTCAAAAGTGAATCGATTCGATCATTCCAGTCGGATAGCATTGATCGCCGCGTTGATCCGACCTACGTTAACAGCTTTCTTCTCTTATGCAATTGTTAGTTAAGAGCCCCTTTCCTAAACCTTTCCTTTCTCTCTTGGCTTGCCCTGTTCGAAGTCATTCTCTTTTCCATCATTCGAAGTGGCATGGATCTAATGAGGTGGTAGAAGTGTCAATTTCCTTTGCTTTGAGGCATGTCTCTTTAGGCCCGTGTGCAGAACCCTGGGCTACACTTCACTGACTATGCCTGTTGGCAACAGGGAACGAATGAGAAATAGGAATTCCTAAGTTATCGACGACCACAACTGCCCTAAAAGACAGAAGCCAGCGATACTGAATCAATAAAATAACTATAACTGGAAGAGCGTCAACTGCCATCCTTTCCATAATACCTTAACAAGTAAGAAAGTGAAAGTCCCATACTTGATAAAGTAAGTCAACGACTTTCCCTTACTTTTACTTATAGTAATATCCCGGTTGAAAGCTTTCTTTCAAACCTTCTCAAGGGTTTCAGTCAAGCCTGTCTCAAACGATCCAACAAGAGTACAGGAAAACATGGGGGACTAAGCCCTTTCTTGATTCAGGTTGGCGCAGAAAGACTAGTTCTGATTCAAGTTTGTTTAGTGCTTATTATTCTTCTAGTTTATAGCCCATTTATCGTGAGAAAAGAAGTTTTGTTCGAAAGGTCAGTGTAGAGAAGAAGTACGGTTGATAGGGAAGAGTTGAGAAAGAGATAGTCGTTAAACACGTTAGCCTCCTACCTTTCAGAAAGAAGAATATCCCTTTTTTTGCGGGAATACCCGAAAGAGCTAGCAAAGGAAGAAGGGAGAAAGGATTGGGTTCAGAGTTTAACTAGTACTCTCCTACCCTCTTGATCAGGAGAAGACTTCTTATTGGCGCGAGGAGGATACCATTCTGAAGAAAGTATCCCCATTTCCTCGTAACCGAAGAAGGAAGATGGTTGCTTGCGATCTTTTCAAACAAGTACTTTCCGGCCCAGTTGACAAGTACAGGGAATCCTATTTGTTTTCTATCTCAATCTCCGTGAGAAAGCTCTTTCTTCGTCAAGAATCTATCTCATTCGTTGTGCAGATTCAAGAAAGTCAGATTCTGAACCGGAAAAGGAAGAAATTAGCTCTCCGAGAGTAAGGGTTCTATTTTAGATTCAAGGGGTTAGAATATCTCGACTTGTAAACTGGATTATATCTTTTTTGTTCCTTTGACTGGTTCGGAAAATGCAAAACAAAGCGAGTATGAAATGACTGGTTCGATAGGACCCGTAGTTCAGATTTAGTGATGATTCTTATTCGAGTTTATTAAGGAATGATTGGGAAGACTTCCAAACCTTTCTTTCCCAATCGAAAGAAAAGTCATCAAATGCGACTAGCTAGCAGGTAAAGCGAACTGACCACAGCGAGGTACCCCACAAACCATTGAATCATCAAGATAACCTCTTCCCCGCACCCTCAACTGACCTAGACTCATAACAGTTAACAGTGGGGAAAAGCCCTTCTTTCTTTTTCGTCATGTCAGTATGACTTTCTCTAAAGAAAAGAGGTATCAGATGTGGTATGTCTTTTGCGGATATTTCGTATCGTAAGAAAGAAAAAGTGGATCCTGCGCTAATAAAGGGGAGTGCCATAATGCAACTCGGAAAAGTTGGAGTTGCTATCGAATTCGAATAGGCTGTGGCACTTTTTGGATCCATTGCTGAGGAACAGACGATCTTGGCTTAGCGAGATGCGCCTTTTAGCTTTTGATTTTTAGGTTCTTGCTCTGGTTTCAGATAATCCCTCACCCAATTCCATATGAGGATGAATCCAATCTTAGGGCATTCAAATCTCTGGGAGTCTGAAGACTACCTTTCCATAATAGGCAATTTTTTCGAAGGAGCAGCTATTGAATCAACCAATACAGTGGAATCCGCCTTTAGAAGAAAAATTTCCGACATGAACTGAAAAGGATCGGACATGAGGGGATAGATTAGATTAAGTATTCATCTTACTCTTTAAAGGAAGAAAGGAAAAATGCCACAGAAAGAGAAGGAATGGAATCGGATCTCAGTTAATGCGCGAGGGGCGCTCTGACTGTTTTCGCCTTTTCTGTCGTGTTGCCTTAGCCCACGTCTGGGTCAGAAGGGTTTGGTCTGTCTGCCCATTCAAGCAAGCCAGAGCAAAAGGAAAGTGTACCGGGTTAAAAGCCAGTAGCTATCCAGTCGAATGCGAGCCAGGCACAAAAGCAAGACTAGTCCTCATGATGAAAGGCCAGGGAGTGACCTTTTGAGTCGACTGTGAACGCATGGTTAGCTCTTCTTACCCTTCCTCCCCAAGTTTTCCGGTGCGGGGACCACCTCCTGAAATTCTTAGTTTTTCGAATTCTCCTACTCCTAATTAGGAGAGGAAGAGGGATGCTTTCCTAATGCAAGTCAATAAGCTCTCCTGTAGTAGTGCTGACATGTCTTCCCAGCGTAAAATAAGTAAACAAGCATATGAGAGTCAACACAGTTTTTTGGATGCCCGGGAATGGAAGTGAGTGTCCCCCTTTCCTTTCCCGGGAAGTTACCCTGTTTTCTTTTCGATTGTGTAGTCTATTAACTGCTAGATCTTCTGTCGGGGACTGGATTCGACCTAAAACGGGATATGATACAGGCGGTGGGTGAGAAGCGGATAAGCAAGCAGGTATGCCATTCATGAAAGACTGGATTTTCTAGGGTAAGGGAGAAGATGGAGTGATGGGTGGGGAAGATGCCCAAAGCAATAATCTAGTTTTTCCTGCGAGGAATTCCATTCACCTTTCGTTCCCATATGCATCGGCTTTTTCTAAATCGACATATCTAGGGTTTTCCTAACCCAACGGGTTCCCTTTCTTTCAAAATAGCATTGCAAAAAGTTGAATCAAAGGCTTGACAGGGGAGCTCTTATTAGCTTTCTAGTTAGTAGCGATGAATTCAGAGACTTTCGTACGAGCCCAGGAAAAGACTCATTCTTAATAAACGATGGTCTCGCGTAGAAATGGTTAACCACTAGTTCCAAGAGCCATCTACGAGCCAGATAAGGCGAAAGAACTACAGACTAAGGACCAGTCTTGGTCAGACTTTAGTCATTTCGAGAAGGAGCCAACTTGAAGAGGCGAAGGTGGACAAAGCGAGCGAATCAGTACAGAATTTGGGTGGACTCGTTGGCTCCCCAAAGAGGTGGGCATTGGCATCGATCCGGCATCGTCAAAAAGGAAGCATTATCCGGGTCGCGGCGAGAGTCCCTGCCTACGAAGATTATTAAAGAAAAGAGTATGTTATTTAGTGAGACCACAATAGTCCAGCAAGCAAGAATTGGATTTCTCCAAAGGTATTATTATAAAGTTATAAAGAGCTAGCTGCAAGCTTTGAAGTAGGTCCCTACCCACTAGCGAAGATCGAAAGAAAAATGGAGCAAGACGAGATTCCCCTACATGCACCTCTGGTCTCAAAGTCAAGGGGGAACTGCGAAGGTCAGAAAGAAGGGCATTTCCAAAAGTGGAACTCAAATTTTGGAATAAGCATACTCTACACCAGCCTACTAAGGCGCCTTAGCCACAGTAAAGAGAAAGGTTCTCGTCTTCGGGGAAGATGGGTCATGGGAACCAAGGGAAACCCCGCCACAGTCAATCAGTTGAATGCACCTGAACTTATGGGTGATGGCATACTCTACCTTATTCTTTTTAAAAGAAGCTCCTGCTAAACCTCAACCATTCTGGCTTTCCCGCTAAAGCCCTTGTAGCTGTTCCCGCTAACTCAGTATCTGCTGTTCCTGCTAACCCGGTATCCGCATCTGCTGCTCCTGCTGCTCTTATTCAAGCTAGTCTTTCGGTTCCTGCTCCAGCAATTGGGGTCTGTAGCAGCTCCCGCAAAAGCTATTGTAGTAGCAGATATAGGCATAAAGCCCGAAAAACCTGTATCTGCTGCTCTCGCTAAACCAGTATCTGTTCCTGCTCTCACGAAAGTCTGACATTCTGGGGCTCCAGCTAAAGCTATTGGTGCTGGTGAGAACATCAATAGGAAAGCCCTATGAGAATGGGCAAGCCTGTCTTTGGTTTGATGTAATTAACTTCGGCTAAGCATATCATAGTAGAGAGGGAATTGGATCTCAAAGGCTACCTAAAGGGTGGTCGGAAAGCCATCAGTGCCCTAAAGTCAAGGCTAAGAAAGCCCTAGTACTTTTCTGTGGTCCAAGCCCTTGGGTAACAGCCTCTGGTCAATTACCCTTATTAAGACTCAATTACATCGATCCTACCGCTAGCTAAAGCAATTCTCCGAATCTGGAAAGTGTGAAATCAGCAGAAAAAGCCGCTCCTCTTCCCGTATCTGCTGCTCTTTCTCCCTATTGAAATAAAGCTTCTAAGCCCTTATCTAATAAAGCGAATAAAGAGCTTGACGGGTAAACAAACCAAAGCAGGAGATTGAGAATCGGCCTTTGAAACAGGAATTTCTGCCTTAAGAGACCGCTCTCTCATTTCCTATGTTAAAAGGGGGGATTTGACACATAAAGCAAACTGCGGCTCGCGCTGAAGCCACTATTGATTGGGCAGGTGCCGGGAATGCTTTTTTCAGGAACTCTTCTTAGGGTCGATGTAATTGAGGGAAGGGAACTTTTCCAATTGAAATTAGGTTAAACCCTTAGTTTAATAAAGGTACCCTCGGAGCTAGGTTTGACATGGTTGGATCAGTTCAGTATTCTAGGGAACCGATGGGAAACCAACACAAAGAGCTGTGGGGTGCTTTAGCGCGAGGTTGCTTTCTCAGATCGAAGTCGGTATTAGCGCTCTTTCCCAGCGGAGTTGGCCTGCCTTTATCCTATCAATGTAGGTAAGTGACCGGGGACATCCAATCAGAAAAGCGATGCATTGGCCATAATCGGAGCCTACAAGTTCTAGTGGTGTTTAGCTCTCCAGGTAGTCCCGCCTATGGCTAGATCTTCTCTTAGCAAGGCATCTAGCTCGTTATCTTCCGTTTCGTCCAAGCTGTTTGATTCTATTCGGTAGCCGGCTTCTGACTCCATCTTTAAGTGAGAAGACCGTATGCCACGTGCGTCCCTCAGCCACTGGTCTTTTCATAAGTCAATGCATTGATCATTCAATCAGAGTTCGGGGCTCTCTTCAAGATGAGTTACCGTAGGCTATCTAACATTATGATAGTAGTTAGCACACTTTAAGCGAAGCTGTCTTGAGGAAATAAGGCTCTTTTTTTCGGTACAGTCGTCAGTAAGATTAGTATGCAAATAGGTAATAGAGAGATTCTATCTTTTCAACCCTAGCCTCGGCTTCACTGTCATGAGGACAATCCAAAGGCGTAAAGGCTAACTACAGGGCAACGATTGGGGGGGATTCCTCATGAACTTCCACCAGCCTTTGCATATCCTACTCCTTTCGCATCTTTGGGGGCTAATGTCGGCGATTAGGGGACCTAAAATTATATGAATTCCCCCCGAATAGAATACACTCATTTACCCCTTAAAACTTCACTATAGACGGCTTTCTTAGCCAAGAATTCTATCTCTGAGAAGTAGGGTAGAAAAGGATAGTCTATAGGGAATAGGAATAGCTGAAGTGGAAGTGGAAGAGTGGCATAGAGAGAATATTACTAGTAAACTAGAGGAATAGATATATTACTTACTTGTCATTCTTGTATTTATGGAAGTGAGGTGAGCTGACCCGGGGTACCCGTCGAAAGATCCGCTTAGGCTTGGTCGTCGCAATAAGACGGAACGGATCCCTGGAAATAAGGGCGCCTTTCTAATATAAAGAGGAAGAGTTTGACGCTAGAGTATTACATAAGCAAAATGGGTTCTAAGGAAAAGAACTTGACCAACTTCATAAGAACGGGAATCTCTGTTTTCCCCTTATTTATAGCTATGTCATTTGCGTGCTCTTTTCACACCCGTCAACAAGATATCATAAAAGACTTTCAGGATTTTTTCCGAACTAGAATTTGTCCAAGGGCATAAAGGACCCGTCCCTTAATAGGGTAATGGGAGTTCACCTTTCGAGGATTCCTGGCCTAGTAAGGATGTACCATAAGAAATGGATTCTGAAGGGCCGTGTGAAGCTTAGCTTGCTTTAGCAGCTACGTGATGATTCAAGTTCGTGGTAGGCGCAGGAGCTGGGCGAAGCGGTAGCGAAGCTCAGGTGGTGATTGATTCAAGTGCGCGGTGAGCGTAGTAGCTCCCTCGGGCATGCCTCCTTCTCCTTGTACAACCAAGCGAAGAGCTAGTGAGGGCCGGAATCTCGTATGTAGTGTAGAATCTGACTGAAGCTCTTGGAACAAGCGAGGAACAAGTTACCACAAGCGGAGCTTAAGCGCTCGACATGCAGTTAGCTCAAAACATGTTCATCATGTGGCCGATCGAAGCGCATCTGTGTGAAGCAGCCTAGCATCACTTTAGATAGGAGCTGAATGGAGTCTATAGGCCAAAGAGTGATCTTTGAACACTACTACGCATCCTTACTAATAGTCTAGTGTAAGGTAGGTTTGGGTATAGCAGGACTTGAACCTGCGACCATTAGGTTAAAAGCCCAATGCTCTACCAACTGAGCTATACACCCCAAAACAAAAAAGATGTAGTAGTTTTTTAAATAAAATAAGGATTGGTGCGGAAAAGAAAAGCCTCTTCTTCTCATCATATTAAAGGGGCTTGGGCTCTAAAGCCGGCCTTACTCAACAAGCACCTTTCTTAGTAAGGTTGCTTCTTTCCACTCATTGAAGATTCTATCTAAAAAAGAAGGTCAACGGGGGATAAAAAAGTTGCTCTCACTGACACCATCTACGAGAAGGTGAGGTCTCTTTCTTTCCAGCCGCCATACGGTTCGCCTTAAAGCCTTAAAGACGGATAAGGGGAGGAGCAGTTATCTATGTAATTACGGTCTTTGTTGGCCGTTGTTCCGGTCGAGCACTCTCTTTGCTTTGTCCAATTCCGTTTTACCAAACAAGACTGACTTCTGACCAACCCGCGAAGGGTTGTGAGGTTGGACCAGGTACAAAGAATGAATCTATATCTGTGTACGGAAGTTGCCGGCCGCTCCACTGTTCGAGCGCAATGCAGTGGTGGTTGGTTCCGATTCGACAAGGGTATAATGCCTGGTCGAAGGTCCAGTACAGTAGGTATCAGGCGTGTTCGTTTTGGCTCCCGAGCGAGAACGAAAAATAGGCGATGCACCATCCTTGCTGCTACGTACGTTGACCTTGACTTGACGGATTCATCCAATTGAACCCACACTCAAAGGAGGACCACAAGCTTGGGGCTCGACGAAACTGAAAGTATCAGCATTTATAAACTTCTTGGGGTTAGCAGTGAAAGAAAGAGCCCGGCATTCATTTCTTCATTCATATTCATAGCTGAGTCTACTAAAACTAAAAGAGGGACCAGCCTCATCGTGGTGATTATAGGACATCTCTGATCGTTCACCTCTAATGTGACACGTTCCCTCTCAGTTATATGATCAACGGCATCAGTCGGCTAGAGAGCGGGGCTATTATTCTTCCGGGGAGGCAAAGTCGTCCCCTCTACTGATCGAACCCTCAGTTCGGAGGTCTTCGTCAACATGTTACGAGGCTCCAGTCTTCGGCGGGTCACCATTACTTGACTTAGAAAGACAAACATCTGGGCAAGGGAAAGCGCAGTGCGCCTGGTGCAAATGGCTTTCTTTTTTCATGATATACCAATCAGAATGGAGGGCCACCTACGTACATGATTGATAGAATCACTACTACGTACATGATTGATAGAATCACTACATAGGGGGGGGTGGTACACTTGATGCGGGAGAGGCATGAGTGCAGTTCGATCTTGTGGTGTATTCGTTTGTAGTGAGTAGGGCCTCTTTCTCGTTGATCAGTTCGCCTCCGCTCTATTGAAAGGTCTATATTCCTACGGCGGTTTTGTCAACGAACGCGTTTCGGGCCGGATTGACTAACCTAACCCTTAAGGGTAAGGGGCCTTTCCATAGTTGGGTGCTCCGCTTTAGTGTAATTGACGAAGGCTAGGCTAGGTTTGGTAATACCCAAAACAAATGAAAAGAGATCGGGGTCGATAGTTGGCAAGGAACTTGATCCTCCCGGGCAGCTGCGGTCGAACTCTAATTCTGGAAATAAGTCGGGGCCCTTTTTTACCAAGTCGTACGGATATAAGTGATAGAAGGCGCAACTACCGTTGCGTTGCACAAGACGGTGCCGTCTCACTTCGAGTTCCTTCCTTCAAAGTCTAGATACGCTTCGGCGATGTTACCTACCAAATACAAATAAAAGGCCTGCTAGGTGATCGAAATCGCTCAGGTCAGCGAGGACTCACTCACTCACCTACTCCTTCTAATAGTTTATTCTATCTACGGAATTCAAAAGGCGACCCGCCGCGCCGGGCTATAAGATACAGCTGTTGTACTACTTGACTGGTAAGAAAAAGCTTACGTAAGAACTGGAAGACTCTTGTATGTACGGTAATCCTCTCTTCTGCTATTGGTGGACTGTTGCACAGAAAGGCTGACAGAAGCAACGTTTTTTAGCGCGCTTTTCAAGCGCTTAGCTTCTGCTAGCGGCGGGCGACAAGGCGCCGACAAGGCGTTCAGTTGGAAGCCTAAGCCAAGAAGGTACGAACGAAGTGACGGGCCCCTTTATAGGGTAGGGGGGCGGCTTTCGGTAGTAATTGCGAACATCTCTCCTTTTGCGTGCACAGTTTAGTTTGCTTGCATGCCGCCTTAGGCACATCTCTCTTTTTGAATTTCACGCTGGCCTAATGATAATGAATGAAAGTCAGTCTTTTAGTAAGCCGTATATAAGCAGCTGTTTAGTGTATAAGCAATTCTTTAGTGACCGCACCGAAAGGTACGTACGGTGGAGGTTGGTTGAAGATGATGTTATGCGGCGTTCAGAACCAGCCTTGAAGTGAATGAATTAGAAAGAACGAAGAAGTAAGGAAATGAGACGACTCTTTCTTGAACTATATCATAAACAGATCTTCTCCTCCACACCAATCACGAGTTTTTATTCATTCCTCTCGTATATCGTCGTAACGCCCTTAATGCTAGGTTTTGAAAAAGACTTTTCATGTCATTCCCATTTAGGTCTGATTCGGATCTCTCCGTTGTTTCCTTTTCCTCCCGCACCTTTTCCTCGAAATGAGAAAGAAGATGGTACACTCGAATTGTATTATTTAAGTGCTTATTGCTTGCCAAAGATCCTACTTCTACAATTGGTAGGTCACCGGGTTATTCAAATAAGTTGTGTTTTCCGTGGTTTTCCCATGTTACAACTTCCGTACCAATTCGGTCAATCCGGAATGGATTGGTTAAACATTCCATTAGGGAGCCTGGTCTTGACTCTTCTGTGTGGTATTCATTCTCGTTCGGCTCTTGGAATCACATCCAGCAGTGGTTGGAACAGCTCGCAAAATCCAACCACTTCACCTACTTTATTGCCCCCAACCGTTTATCGTACCTCTATTGAAACAGAATGGTTTCATGTTCCTTTATCGATTGGTTATTCCTCTCCGTTCGTATCTCTTTTTCCAATTTCGGTCTCGATTAGTTTACAAGATTGAATGGCCTCTGAACCCTCGATTCGATTGTTTTCCAAGAATGTTGAGCCGGGTATGTAAGTCATTGTATCTGGGAGGAACTTAAAAGAAGGGCTTTCGATCTTGTTCTCAGCTCCTGGTCTGGTCCTTTAGGTGAGACTCTTTACAGGGTTGTTCTCTTTACGGTTCAGGAATTCGTGGTTGGCTTACTTTTCTTTGTTTGGTTACAGTTCATGCCCACTCGTCATGAACCCCCGAAGAGAAATATGTGTTCAGGAACGCTATGTGAATAGGGTCTTTAAGCCCTGACCCAGCAGCATCTATTAGTTCAATCAACATACGTTTCAAAAGAATAGAATTTGGAAGCCGTATACCCATTTCAGTCTTACTCCCTATTCTCTCTTAAAATGAAATAAAGGAAAATTGGAGTTATGTGGAATGGAAAAAGTCCATTCATAAAAGAAAAGGAAGTTCTCTTATAAAAGCCCTTTCCTTTTGTGTAAATTAAAGAAAGGGATAGTCAATAAGAACCCGAAGGCGAAGGAAGAGCGTATAGTTTGTTGGCTTACTTTAGCTACAAGTAAATAAAGTAAGGTAACTTAGGGACGGACCAAGGATCAGATAGGCAACTGAGTTTCAGTTTAAGAATGGGATAAAATCTCACTAGAACGAGGTTCAGTTCAAATCGGGTAGAACGGTTTAGTGGCTTTGGGGAGTCCATTGCATCAAGAGTATAGAGATTGATTGGGCCCAAGGACCCTTTTAGCAAACCAGGAAAATAGTGAACAAAGAGGTATCTAAGTTGCTCCTTTCTTCGACGGCTTGGGAAAAGAACTTCACCACTCATGGTCTTCCTACTCCGATCTCGCTTCGGGTTTACCACTATAAGGGCTAGCAGGCTTTCTTTCCTTTTCTTACTTAAACCGCTTACTGGAAGTATACATTAAAGCCCCTTGTAAGGTACTACGAGCAACTCGCACTAGCCGTAATAGCAACAGGAGTTTGATTCCTCATCAGCTTCCTAACCGGAAAAGAAGGACTTTCTTCAGAAGAGCAAGAGAAGAACGGAAAGAGCAAGAAGGATGGAAATCATGAACTCCTTTCCCTTTATTATTAGTATAGTAGGAAAGCTTGACTGAACTAACGCTTTCTATACTATAGTTGAGTTACACCAGAAAGAGATATTTTTTCAAAGTAACCATCCCGCAGTCCATTGACTAAGAAGGGGGCCTGGCACTGAGTCCCGCTAATCGAAAGAGGCATTTTCTTTTTAATGCTTTTTTACTGAACCACTTAATATTACGAGCTGAACTAGCTGTTTTCTTTCTCTTTTTCTTCAAACATCGTCACGAAAGCACTGAGGTTTTCCTAGGGTTTTGCTTATTTAATTATTTTGCAGCTGACTTTCGATCCTCATGAAGAAGAAACTCCATACTCGTTTTTCCGCTGTAAGTTAGCTCTCTTTTTCTCTGCTTTTGGCTCTGTTTTTGCTATAATTAAATACCCTTTTTTCTTCTTATTTGTTTGATATGCTTTCTGTGTTTTTATGTTTTGTTTCTCTCTTTTTCTTAGTACTGCAGACCATAGAAAGTATGACATATGAATTAATTGCTTCTGAATTCTTATTTCAATTTCATTTGGTGCACTTTTTTATTGGTTTGAATTGCTTTGTTGTGCTTGTAAAAACTACCTAATTATTGAATGAAAAACTGTAAGAGTTGATTTCAACTTAAAGACTATTTTAGTGCTTTTAACTAATCTCAATATATTCTAATCTGAAGGCCTTCTGGTGTTGAGCTAAGATTTCTTAAATTTCCATTCTTGTTAATTTTCTTTAATTTAAATGTCCATTGTTTTATTTGTTCTATGTATAGCTATGTTATTCGACATATTAATGATAGGATACAGAGATATTGGCTTTTGATTTTAGCAAGAAGTATATGTACATTTTTAGATATTGGCTTTTGATTTTAGCAAGAAGTATATGTACATTTTTACTTTGCAGTTTCTTATTTATGCATGCTGTCCCAATTTGAGGGAGAATGTATGTTCCTATCCCATTAATGCTTAAACGTAGTTAATTTGTCAAGATATGATCATGTGGTCAATGAATTAAAGTGCTCTATTAAGTTATTTTTAGCTATATTCTGTAATATTGTTGTTTCATTTTAATGTGGGTCTGGTAATTTATATTGTCTTCCTATCAGGCTCGAGTTAAGAGGATTATGCAAGCTGATGAGGATGTGGGAAAGATTGCGATGGCTGTGCCACTTCTTGTCTGTGAGTGATTGCAGGCCTTTTGGCCATGCTTGTGGTATTTATTTTTGAAAGAATACTTTCTGTACCCTATCCCTAATTAATTTTCATGCTAATTTTTGGTGATTACACATGCAGCCAAAGCCTTGGAGCTATTCTTGCAAGATTTATGTGACCGAACATATGCTATAGCTCGAAAGAAGGGTACCAAGACCTTGAATTCAGCGCATCTGTAAGTGCACACTTTAGTAGTCTTTTGGGACGACTAGTCCTTTCTAGTTACTAGACTTGCTAGTACAGAAAGATGCCCCATCACCGTCTCTCAAACACATACTCCAATTTGGTCCTCATCCAGGGATATTTGTGTATTCATATCTTCTAATTTCCTTGGGACTTAGATGATCTAACTGCTATCTTGAAATTTGCAGGAAACAATGTGTGCAGACATTTAATGCCTTTGATTTTCTGAGGGAAATTGTTAGCAGAGCTCCTGATTTAGGTGGTTCAAATGCTACTAGGGATGATCACGTTGTTGCTAAAAGAAGGTTTGAGTTTGAGTGCTCTATTTGCTATTTGTTTGTATCTAAACTTTTATTTTGTTTGAAGACTAATAGGCTTTTTAATGCAATCCAGAAAAGTTGCTGAAGGTGAAGATAACAGTGACAAGGATCTCAACAGGAGCGGGGTGGTAAGTTTTTGTGTTTTACACTGAGATTCAAAAAGAAATGCTAGAATCGATTTGTGCAACCAATTCTAATCTGTTGATATTTTACAACCGATTTGCAGCCGAGAAATTTTGGTTGGTAAATACATCCCGATTTACAACTGACTAGCCATGATTTACAACCGATTTCAAACCAAAAATTGCAACCGTTCAGCAATCGATAAAATTTCGGTTTTTCAATCCCGCGCCAATATTTGGCGCCTAGCTTACCAACCAGCTAACAACCGAATTGATTCTCCACGTTACTAACCGATTAAATTCGGTTGGTAAATTATAAAATCCTCAAATTCACAACCCTAACATCTGCTGCTTCTCTCATTTCATTTTTCCAGCGGATCTTCACCTCTTCCGCCTCTCTTCCTCTTCACCGCCTCAGCCATTCTCCCCCTTCACCACTCTCAATCTACACCTCCTCTGCCACTTTGCCTCTTCATCGCCTCTGCCACTCTCCCCTTTCACCGCCTCCGCCACTTCCACCCTTCACCTCTTCTGCCTTTCTTCCTCTTCATCGTTGAAGACCTAACATTATAAGTCTTTGATAGGGGTGAGCAAAAATACCCAAAAACCGAATTTTCGGTTCAGTTTTGGTTATGTAAATCTGAAAACTGAAATTTTCGGTCCAGCATTCGGTTCTAGATGTATGAGAACCAAACTGAACCGACCGAAATCTAGACGATGACGTTTTGATTTAGGGTTATATTATATAACCCTAAAGCAAAACGGCATCGTTTTATACTCAAAACCTAAATTAAACTAAGCCTTATGCAACAGTTCTGCTCGTCTCTCTCATTTTTATTTGAAGCCTCCTCCCTCTCAGCAGCCATCTATACCCTCACCACTTCCTCCGCTCCGCCACTCTCTCCCCACTTCATCTCTGCCTCCGCCGTTCTTCTTTGTGTTTCTTCTTCTTCTTTGTGTTCTCAGAACTGAAGGGAGTGGGGAACCCGTGATTTTTGCCATTGATGTTGAGTCACCATTGATTTTGGCCAGAACCAATGCCATCCACTTTCTCCTTCTGCTGCCAGTTCAGTTTAGGTTTTCGTTCTGATTTTGAGTGTAAGGTTTTGGTCCTGAATTCTTTAGGTTTTGTATAATATGTAAATTAAATGATTTTGAGTTTAACTGTAGATTCTGAGTTCAGCTGTTTGGTAATGAGTAATCCAGGTCTGATGATACTCATATTTTTTTGGTTTTTGGCTTTTTGGTTTCTAAATGATCTATTATGAATTATGGCTTTCTAGTTTCTACATGATGTACTGTGAATTTTGTATGTTTCATGTTTCTGCTTCTACTAATGTACGAAAGTATTTCTTCTGATTCATTTTTGGTTAGAATAAGCTTTTATTTGCTATATAAGAACATATAATTCTGAAAGCTTGGATAAGGTACAATTTAGCATTTACTTAATTTCTGCCAGTTACAGAGCACAGATTATGCAAAATTTGTGGGGTGCTGCAGAGAAATTATGGCTTCTGTTTGATTTTGGGGAGTAAAAGTTGAAAAATGACAGCTTAAATGCTAATTCAGCTATGTGAGAATAATGTGATGAATATGCTACTTCTGTGTCAACTACTTCTACTATTAGCGGCCAATAATTGAATAGAAAATATTGCATATTTTCTTGATTATATTATGACTTGATAAGATGGAACTGAAAATGATACTACTTAATTAGTAAAGAAGCCAAACTTATAATAAAGAAACTTAAATAGAGAAAGTACACAATAGATACCATATTTTTTCTATTTGTCTTCAAATTATACTTGCATTTGTAAGAAAGATTCTGTATTGTCTAATTCAATAGCCATGAAATTAGCCATGAATATTGTTATTTTATTTTTGTTGCTTGGGTTTGGCTATGTTAGTTAGCTTATCTATTGTTTCCATGGGTTGCTATTTTGCTCAGTTAAGAAAATGGCTTTGTGAATTGATCTTGCAGATAACTATGCAAATTGATTCCGGTAGTGGTGTCAATCAAACTGGCCCAGCTGCGGTGAATAATGAAAATGAGGTTGCTATTGAGAGTGGTGGAGTTCAAAACATTGGACCTCAGCCTGTACAACCAACAACTGGGAAGGGGAAGACGAGATCACAATGTTGGGATCATTTCACAAGAAATCCAGATGATCGCTCGAGATGTAAGTGCAATTATTGCGATAAAGAATTTCGTTGTGATGGTAAAAACAATGGTACTAGTGCCTTGAATGCCCATGTTACTAGATGTTTGAAGAACCCACATAATGCTGAAACTAGGCAATCACAATTATCATTGCACAAATCATTTTCTGAAAATAAATGTGATATGGGGACGACGTCTACATGCAAATATGATCCTGAAGTCATTAGAAAGGCTCTAGCTGAAATGATTGTTATTGATGAATTGCCTTTTAAATTTGTGGAGGGGCGAGGTTTTAGGAATTTTTGCATGAAAATGAATGCTAAATTCAAGATGCCTAGTAGATTTACTATTGCACGAGACATTTGGCAACTTTACCTGGATGAGAAAAATAGATTAAAGCAGTTCTTTAAATCTTTCACATCTAGAATATCCCTTACTACTGATCCCTGGACTTCAATACAAAGGATTAATTACATTGTAATTACTGCACACTTTATCACTGATGATTGGAAATTAGTAAAGAAAGTGTTGTGTTTTTGTCCAATATATAGTCATAAGGGAGAATCAATTGGTAAGGCTATTGAGAGTACACTTTTAGAATGGGGGATTGATAAGATCATGACTGTTACTGTTGACAATGCTTCTTCAAATAATACTGCAATAAATTATTTGAAAAACAAACTTAATGAGAGTAAATCAACAGTTGCAAATGGAGTTCACTTTCATATGAGATGCATTGCTCATATCATTAACTTAGCTGTGAATGCGGGTACCAAAAAAATTGATCCTTCCATTATGAGAGTCAGAAATGCTATTAGGTATATTAGGTCATCTCCCGCTAGGTTGAAACGATTCAAAGAGACTGCTGAGGCTAAAAAAATTGAGTGCAAGCATGGGTTGTGTTTAGATGTACCTACTAGGTGGAATTCCACCTACTTAATGTTGCGGACTGCTGAGAAGTATGAGCAAGCTTTTGAGAGTTATAATGATTTCGATCCCCATTATGAGTTGTCCCTCAAAGATGATCTTGGCAAACCTAAGAGTGATGATTGGACTAAAATAAGAAGAATGGCAGATCTTCTACAAATCTTTTACGACTTGACTCTTCGTATATCCGGTACTTTGTATGTCACTAGTAACTCATTTTTTAATGAGATAAGTGAAGTTGTTTGGATATTGCAAAGTTGGATAGAGAGTAAAGATGGCGCATTGAAGCGTATGGGAGCAATTATGAAAGAAAAGTTTGATAAGTATTGGGGTGATTCGGGTAGGATGAACAAACTCATCTACATAGCTTCTGTTTTTGATCCAAGGGACAAAATGGCGTACATGGAGGATTTTCTTCAAAAAACACATGGTGAGGCAAGGGGAACCGAATTGTTCTATTCGGTTAAAGTGTCCTTAGATGAGCTTTTTGAGGAGTATCAAAAAGCAATGGAGAATCATAGCAAAGAAAATCCTACCAATTCAAGCGATGTCATTGTTTTAGAAGATGATGAGAGTGGTATGAGTAGAGGGTCACGTTTGAGAAGCATTGTCTTAAAAAAGAAAATTGCATGTGGTGAACTTGAATGCAAAAAATCAGAATTGGAAACGTATTTGGAGGAGTCTCTCCATAGAAATGTTAAAGATTTTGACATTTTGGTTTGGTGGAGAAATAATTCAAGTAGGTTCCCTATTCTTGGAAGAATGGCACAAGACATATTGGCTATTCCTATCTCCACGGTGACTTCGGAAGCGGCATTTAGTAAGGGAGGAAGAGTTCTTGATGCATTTAGGAGTTCTTTGAATCCTAAGACGGCCGAGGCTCTTATTTGTGCTAGAGATTGGTATAGGCAAGATGATGAACCCATCTGCGTTGAAGAATCTATTGATGATGTCGACAACTTTGATATTGGTATGTAGTTATTGTTTAGTTCATTTAATTTAATTTAATATCATTTTCATGTTAATCATATTGAAATTAACTTCTTTAAAATTGTTCCTTTCTTTCTTAGATATGTCGGAAGCTTCGGCAAGCTAAGGAGGTAACTCATCGTTTCACCACATTGTTTACATTGTTTACATTGTTTTTTGTTGATTGATGAGGTTAGAAATTTTTTCTATCTAACACTCTACTTGATTATATATTTGATATTATATTTTGTCAATTATTTAATGACTATTTGATATTTTGGTGTGTAGGAATTAATTTAAGCTACGATTTCTCTAATCCTCAATCCTTCCCCGGCGTCATGCTTGCTAGACAGCCTGGATTCTAATATTATTATTGTAAATGTTGAATTTGAATGTTTTAATTGTGTTGTTAAGTTGTATTGACTTTGTTTGGAGGTTGGACATTTTAGATATTTCTTTTTGAATGTGTGATTTACTTAATTTAGTTGTCTTATGATGGGCTTTCAACTAGAATTTTGTGTAATGTTAAAATTTTGTTAATACATAAAGTTGAAAGTATGTTAATTGTGAAAGGTGGGTTCGAAGGTGAAGAAAAACAGGTTCATTTGCTGAAATTTTAGGTGCATTTATAATTTGGTTAAAAACTGAACTGAACCGATAAAATCGGTTTGTATTCATATTGGTTTTAACTATGTTTGGTTCGGTTTTCGGTGTCAACATTTTCTTGTCGATTTTTTGTCAGTTTAAATGTTTTGGTTCGATTTCGGTTCACCGAACTGACTTTGATCATCCATACAAGAAATTTCAATTATTCTATGTAAGCTTGAGCAGGTATTTCCTCCTGTGTTTTTTAATTTAATAGAGCACTTACCTGTTCACCTTGCTTTTGAAGTTCAAATAGCAGGTCATGTTCAATATCGATGAATGTATCCATTTGAAAGGTATACGTGACATTTTTATTGTATTTATATGCATTTATATATACATCTTTTAAAATTGCAATAACCTAATTTTAAGTGAATCTTTGAACTAGAGTTGCATAAAATAAAGAAAAATGAACGAAATAAGTCCCAAGTTGAAGGTTCTTTTTTTGGTGGAAGAAGCATTAACATTTTGTGTGCATTACTTTAATACTCATGTATGCACAAGACAACATAGGGTGCCTCAAATGATAATGATGAAGTTCATCGAAGCACCAAAATAGTTGGAAACTTTAGTATTTTTACATATCCATGTCGACCTTTTGGTCTAGCTAGAAAAAGGAAACTAACAGCTAGAAAAAGGAAACTAACAGAATGTGAATTGAAAGCTGCCCAAACTTATATTTTGTTGAATAGTGCGAAGGTTAGCCCATTCATAGCGTAAGTTAATATACTAAACTTGCTACATTTCAATATTACTGAACTGAAATCATATAACTGCTAACCTATGTTATTGTAAATTTAATATGTTTATAGATGAGTTATGAGAACAAGACCCAAGCATAATTGAGTGGTAAATGCAATATTGGATGAGGAATTCTTCTTGGTTCCACGTATATGTGAGGATACCTAAATCTATATTTATTATTTCAATTTTGAATTCCAATAATAATATAAAATCTAAGAATTTTGCTAAACAAAGGCTCATAACCCATTTAACAATGTTACAAATAAATTCATTTTGGATCTTGCAAAAGGACCTTTGCCAGAAGTTGATGTATATTCAGGATACTTTGTGAATGGATATAGATTTCACACGAAGGCGTATGGTGCTAGAAGAAATGCAATGAATAGCGTGATGTGCATTAAAGGGTCAAACTATAGTGACCAATATAGTGATTTTTATGGAAAGTTGATAGAAGTTTTGGGCTAGAAATATCAAGTATACCAATTAAGCGTACTGTATTGTTCAACTGTAAATGGTTTGACCCCACACTAAACGTTGGTATGAAGATCCATGAAAAGTACAAAATTGTTGAAGTAAATCAACGAAAGAGATCCCAATTATGAGCCTTTTGTGCTAGCGCTACAAACTGCTCAAGTGGCTTATATTCCTTATCCAACTACTGAGCAAGATAGAACTGATTGCTAGGTAGTTTGCAAAATCAAAGCTTAGAGGGATAGTAGAAGAGCCACAATCTTCTACAATTACTCCAACTTCGAGTGCACCTCCATTTCAAGAAGATGAGGTTGGCAGGAATGAAATTGAAAATAATGAGGTGGAGTTGGCAGAAAGATTAGATGATAGCGCGGGGTGCATTTGAAGATATTGATTTCTCAAACAATTTATTTGAGGAACCAATTCTGTACTCAACTTCGGATGAAGAAGATACATTAACTGAGGAATTTGAAGTTAACTATATCCTTTAATTTATTGTAATAATTTTTTATATTTTACATTATGAAAGTTTAGTAATTGAAAATTGTGATATTTTACATTATGAAAGTTCTTATTTACTTTATTAATGCTTTCTTTAACACTAATCTATTATTTTACATGTTTAACATTTATAATTGCATGCATTTAGATAGATATAGATATGAAAAGAGGCAGGGGACGTAGTTCTTTTAGACGTCAAGGTCGAGCAACTTCTTTGTCAGGCCGTGGTATACATCATTGGGGTCGCGGGTCTACAAATATTGTGCCTCAAAATGAGCTTAATGTAGAGACAGCTGCTCCATCATCATCACAGGGGACAAATACTTATCAACAGGTATCAGGAAATACTGATCAACAGGTATCAGGAAGGGTTACTGCTGCTTCTAATAAATTATCAGGACCTACTAATAGAGAGTCAGCTATACCACAAGATGACTCATATGAATCATTTGATGAAGAAGCAAATGCAAGAAGGATAACAGCTACGAATGGAATATCAGTATTATTCTCACTTTTAAGTTTTCTTTTAAGAGTAAATTTATTATGTATACTTTTGTGTAAAATTTTATATGGCCACTATGATATGGTATTAATGTGAATAGGTTAGATCCATCAAGCAAATGCGCACGCAGGATCACAACGATTTTCAAAATGTAGCAAGATCGGGAAGGGCACACTTGGAAATGTGTGACGATAGAGACAAAAATATTTTATTGGGAGGTATTTCAGGTACTGTTATCTATGAACCTGAATTGAGTGTGATTTTCTCATTGTAAGGCCCTGCTTTAGATTAGATATTAGAAACGATCTAGACAAACATCATAAAACAGAAAAATTGGGTGCAGGGTTGGAATTGTTGACAATTTTAGTGTCCAGTTGAAAATCTGATTGGGTCTGGTTTGCTATTTGTTTATTGCATTTTGTGAGTATGGTTTGGTATAATTTGCCTTTGCTTTATATACTTTCTTGCATGGAGAAGTGATTAGTGCACTAGAATAATGCGTGCCTTATTATGATTAATTGTCCAGAGCATATAAAAGATAGCCCATATTATGAGCCTTGCAGTAATGATATTTCACTCTATTGAATATTACATTGTGCTAATTATCTTGAGTTGAGATTGAATACTTTGATCTTGATTGACTGAGTTGAAATTATCTCCTAGCATACTGAGGATGATGCAGAAATAGTTTGTCATTTACAGCACTTGTTTTTGAGAAATGTACATAGAATTATGGCATTTGTTTGGTGCTTCTGCTGCTTTTTCTTTTTTTCTAAGAGTCAAAAGGCATAATAAGTTAATAAGTAATCATATTACCTGCAGTGCTCATTTTGATTATTGATAATACATTTGCTTCTGATGCATTTATCATTCGTCACTTAGACATTGCCCGCAATATGTTTGATAAAATGCCGCAAAGAAAAGTGGATCTTCTTTCTTGGGCTATAATCATTGTTGGGTATTTTGATTATTCTTATTATAAAAAGTATGATGTTTTATTTGCTAAAATGCTATTGCAGCACAATGTTTATGATATAATGTTTGAATTTGAATTTCCCATTTGGATTGTTTTTGTAGTTTGCATTTTTAAGTCGTGCATCTAGTTCCAATATAGAATTTTTGCTGATAATGGTACAGGTTCCAACCAATAAAATCAGTTACCCAGCCGGTTTGATATCTGATCCGGTTCTGACAACATTGGCTAAAGTATTTTTCAGATTTGGTAGACGGGTTCCCTGATGTAGGATTTTAATAACATAATGAAGCTAAAAAAGTTGTTAGGGGGTGAAATGTCTGGAAATCACATTAGATGATGTCTTGAGCAAAGTCTATCTGTCTGCCTCTTCTTCTTCAAATATTTGAGTGCTTGTTTTCTATTATATATGCTCTCATTTTTAAGCTTTCATGTCTAGAAACACTTTGATTGGACTGAGGATATGACAACTCAAATCAAAGATGCATTGGAGATTAGGTATAAAAATTTCCCTAGTGACATGAAAGGAAAAGAAAAACCGCCATTTGTGTCTGAAATAGTGTGGGAAGCATGGCAAATATCTTGGGGTAGCCCAAGTACCAAGCTATGTGTACACAATATTGAAAAAATAGATGCAGTGAAATAGGAGGTGAAAGAGCCAGTATCTCTCGTCATGCCGGCTCTAAATCTACTGTTGAGCATGCAAGATATTTGGTAAATCTTAATTTGTTATAATTCTTTAGAAATTACCAGTTCACTATGTCAATCATGTATATTAATATTTTTCAATGATTTTAACAGAAGAAAAAGTATAACCGTACTCCACTACCAATTGAGGTGTTTAAACACATGCGCTCACGCAATAATGATGGTGAGACATTTGTTGACAAGTGATTTTAGTCGATTACGGTAATATTTATTATTTTTTACCTTATTAGTCTCCTATCTTGCATTTGAAGCTACATGTACTTCTTTCACTGTATGTCACCATTTTTGTTGAATTTATATTCTTTTTGCTATTGTTTAGGAAAATTATGAAAGCTTAAAAGAGCAGCGAGTCACCGAACAATCCGAGCCTAGAGTACTCCTATGCATTAATGAGACTGAGATTTATTTGAATGTTGTAGGAGGTGTGAAGAAGGGTCATGTGTATGGAATTGGATCCTAATCATAGTTTTATCTCAACCAGTACGCATCAGCTTCATCAAGTAGTGCTACATCACCTGCACCAGATTCTTTGCCGATGGATAATACCATTCGTCAAATGCAAAGTAGGATAGATAAACAAAAAGAAGAAATACAACAGCTCAAGAATATGATTTATCAGTTGTTACCTTAGCTAACCACCTCTATTGCAGTCAATCAAAATAATGACAATTTGATTTTTAGAGAGGATGCAGAACCCACTTCACATGATGAAGCACTTTAGTCTGTTGGTTATCACTGTAAGATACAATTTAGACTTATTTTTTCTAGTTCTGATTTATTTTAATGGTATTTAGCTCTTAAATTCTAGGTTATGGAGTTGTCTTTTTTAAGTGGGATATTTTGAATATTGATTTGCTTTTCTATGTATTGTGGTTTGAATACTTTTGGATATTCTTTAATTTATTTTTCTTTTCAACCATGGTGAATGTTACATTTTATTTTTTATTGGTATTACATTTTAGATTATATTGTGAAAAATAATAAAATATACAAATTAAAAAAATTAAATATTTTTGCAACTGTAAAATTAAGTTTTTGAATAATAAATAAATTTAGCAACTTAATTACAACTGAATTGTAATAAAAAAAATTAGTAAAATAAAAATAACGATCGAATTGCAACCCATTGCAAACATAAAAAATAGCAGCAGATTAATTGGAACAGAATTTAACAACCGATTTTGCAAATTACCAGCCGAAAAGCCAGTTGCTAAATTACCAACTGAATTGAATCGGTCAATAATTTTGGTTGCTAAATTACCAACCGAATATGATTCGGTTGGTAACAAATTACCGACGAGCATTATACCCACCGAATTTATCGGTTGGTAATTGGTCAAAAAATTTAATTAGCAACCAAATTTCATGATTAAGCAACTGAATATTCGGTTGGTATTTTTTTTTTATTTAGTGAAATCACTCTCCTCTTTCCCTCCCAAAGCTCACAAATTATTGTTGTTACTACTACTACTGCGTCTGCTACTACTACTATCGTTGTTAATGATTTCCTTTATATTAAAAAAATATTCTTTATTTCAGTAATAAAAATCGAATTTCGATTCTAGTGGTATATAGTTTTGTAAAAGCCTCAAAGTAGCTTTGCATTTATATTCGGAAGTATTATCCTGGTTGGGCACTCCACTAGTTCAACCTCCCAAACCCTAGTTTTTGAACTTGTAAAAATTTTAACCAATTCGTGGAGAATAAGAATTGGCCCGAATTACAATCAAACGATGAGAGGACGGACCAAGTAAGGTTCATCTTTGAACTTAGAAATTTAATGAATATTTAATCAGCTAAACCAATGGTTCGATCTATTTTAAAATGTTCTATTGGTGTTTTATTGATTTTATTTTAATTTTTTTTAATGTATTGGTGTTTTATTGATGGTATCAACTAGTATAGCTATTAGCATGTTTGGTTGTGAAACTCGCAAGTTTGATCGAATTTACAGTTTTAGGGGTAGAAGTCTCGTGCTCAGAATCATTCAAATGAATTCGAATAGGCATCGAGATGGAAGGTGGTACCCTTGCTTAGGGTTGTTCAAATGAAAACATTAAATCTTGAAATTCGTGAAGTTTTGTTCGTTAAAAAAATATTTCAAATCGTTAATTTATATAAGAAAATTCGTGAAATTAGTTAATTCATGAAATTTTTGTTAAAAAAAAAAATTTTCCCGAATTAATTAATTAGACGTTTAACAGCAATATAAATCTAGAATCTTTTTTTTTCTCTCTTTCTGCCTCTTCATCTATGGAGGATTTCTTATTTTGTTACTAAGTTTATGAAGTTATTCATCAATGGACTTATGTATAAAAATTGTGAAGATTTGAAGAAATTTTATGAATTTCTTTTTGCTGCATTTTTGTGAAATTTCGTTGAAACGTTAAATTCGTGATATTTTACTGCATTTTTATGAAATTTATTAAAAAAAGTTAAATTCATTAAATAAGAAGATTATTCGTTAAATTGGAGAATTCGTAAGAAATAATTAATTCTTTAAATTGTCTAAAAAAATATTCGGTGAAAATTTTTAAAAATTTTTCCGTTTTAACGAATGAACACTCATATTCTTAATTGGGAAAAAAAAATTGAAAGAAAGAGAAAAAAAAGGGAACCAGTCAGTTCCGTGCATTTCAGGGTTCTTTTTGACATTTTATTTGTGGGCTTCAAAAGCCTGGAAATCCAAACCCAGAAAAAAAATCCAGGTTTAAGCCCAGCCCATGAGTGGCTTCTTTCCATACTCAAATCCTACGTCTCTCTCTCTCTATCTCTATCCCAGCTTTCAAATTGAATTCAATCTTCTCAAGTTTTCCTCCCTCTTCTTTTTTCTTCAAACAGGGCCATAAAAGCACTGAGGTTTTTCTAGGGTTTTGCTTATTTAAATATTTTGCAGCTGACTTTCGATCCTGATGAAGAAGAAACTCGATACTCGTTTTCCCGCTGTAAGTTATCTGTCTTTTTCTCTTATTTTGTATCTGTTTTTGCTATAATTAAATACCATTTTTTCTTCTTATTTGTTTGATATGCTTTCTGTGTTTTTATGTTTTGTTTCCCACGTTTTCTTAGTACTACACACCATTGAAAGTATGACATATGAATTAATTGCTTCTGAATTCTTATTTCAATTTCATTTGGTGCACTTTTTTATTGGTTTGAATTGCTTTGTTGTGCTTGTAATTTGGAAAGAATCCGAAAATTACCTAATTATTGAATGAAAAACTGTAGCAGTTGATTTCAATTTAAATACTATTTTAGTGCTTTTAACTAATCTTAACATATTCTAATTTGAAGGCCTTCTGGTGTTGAGCTAAGATTTCTTAAAATTCCATTCTTGTTATTTTTCTTTTAACTTAAATGTTCATTGTTTTATTTGTTCTATGTATAGCTATGTTATGTGACATATTAATGATAGGATACAGAGATATTGCGTTGTGTTTTTAGCAAGAAAGGACTATATGTACATTTTTACTTTGCAGTTTCTTATCTATGCATGCTGTCCCAATTTGAGGGAAAATGTTGTGTTCTTAGCCCATTAATGCTTAGACGTAGTTAATTTGTCGAGATATGATCATTTGGTCAATGAATATTTGCTTGAAGTGCTCTATTATGTTATTTTTAGCTATATTCTGTAATATTGTTGTTTCATTTTAATGTGGGTCTGATAATTTATATTGTCTTCCTATCAGGCTCGGATTAAGAAGATTATGCAAGCTGATGAGGATGTGGGAAAGATTGCGATGGCTGTGCCGCTTCTTGTCTGTGAGTGATTGCAGGCCTTTTGGCCATGCTTGTGGAATTTATTTTTGAAAGAATACTTTCTTTACCCTATCATTAATTAATTTTTATGCTAATTTTTGTTGATTACACGTGCAGCCAAAGCCTTGGAACTATTCTTGCAAGATTTATGTGACAGAACATATGCTGTAACTCTAAAGAAGGGTGTCAAGACCTTGAATTCGGTGCATCTGTAAGTGAACACTTTAGTAGTCTTTTGGGATGACTAGTCCTTTCTAGTTACTAGACTACTAGTACAGAGATATTTGGTCCTCATCCAGGGATAGTTGTGTATTCATGTCTTCTAAGTTCTAATTTCCTTGGGACTTAGATGATCTAACTGCCATCTTGAAATTTGCAGGAAACAATGTGTGGAGACATTTAATGTCTTTGATTTTCTGAGGGAAATTGTGCGCAGAGCTCCTGATTTAGGTGGTTCAAATGCTACTGGGGATGATCACGTTGTTGCTAAAAGAAGGTTTGAGTTTGAGTGCTCTATTTGCTATTTGTCTGTATCTGATCTTTTATTTTGTTTGAAGGCTAATAAGCTTTTTATTGCAATCCAGAAAAGTTGCTGATGATGGTGAAGATAACAGTGACAAGGATCTCAACAGGAGCAGGGTGGTAAGTTTTTGTGTTTTACACCGAGATTCAAAAAGAAACACTAGAATTTTGTTTAGGTTGGCTGATGGTAGTTGTTTTCTGCATAAAACTTTTAAGTTTTGCTTTCACGTAATAACTTTAATTGTTCATATATTGGTTTTATTTAATTTTCGTTAATATCTGCACTAAACCTTGATACTACAATCTGCTTACAGCTTGAGACAGTCCATACTAGTGGCGGTAGCAGAGGAAGGGGCAGAGGTAGAGGCAGAGGGCGTCCACGCGGGAGTAAAGCTGCTCATTGTGGGAAATTTGAAGATGACCCAGACACTAGTCACGCTGAGAAGCCCGGTCTAACTTTTGCTAGGTTGGATAACATTGATGAATTAGAAGACATGAAGGAGAATATTCCTGGTAATAATACAAGTCCACAAGCCCCAGTTCATGACTTTGATCTAAATGCGGACTTAGATGAGAATGGAGAGTCAAATTCAGTTTTGGTTCCTACTCCCACAAATTCCAAAAGAAAGACTTCTCCAGAAATTAAGAATGTGGAGCTGCCTGGCTGGCCAGTTGCAGATGCTGAATCAATGGATATAGATCCCATTAACCTTGCCAACTTAAATAGAACAGATGATGACGATGAGGATTATGATGACGAAGACTGAAGCCACTGTCTTTTGTTCGCTGTAAACAGCTACTTTCAATCTCACAGGTTTTTTTTCTTAATCATAGTCCTGATATATAGATGTAGATCCAAAGGTGACAGACATTTCTTCAATACTTTAGCCTAAAATTGGATGCTTCTTTTCAGATTTTTCTGAAGAAGCTTGTAATATATTTGTGGTAGGGATGATTTAACAATAGTTAGAAACAGAATAGGTTGTGGTAGTAATTTGGAGATTATTAGTCTTATTTTAGCTTGTAATCAGCCCCATAATTCTTTGTAAACAGTCATGTAAATTAAATCAGTTGAATAATTATGACGAGGCTTAAGTGATGATGATGTTTTTTTTTTGGTTCCCCTGAAAGTATAATTCTCTTTCTATTTTGTAATAGAACGAAGTGTGTATCTGGTTGCCAATTTATCTGAAAGTCATACTACCTTTTATTTTTGTGTTTCAAGAGGCAAATATGTTCTAAAGATTCCTAATAATTAGAGATTGAAATTTTGTACAAACTTAAATGACCCATAAAAAGTAGCATCGGATGTAACTCAAGTTCTGAATAAAAATTTCTTTATAGTTTTGAATTTGTTCCTAATTGTTATTTTGTAAAGTTCTAGTGCTTTCTCGGACTGATATTCGCACTTTGAAATGAATGAATTAAAATTATCAATTTGTTAATATTCTAATTTTTTTTGTATTAGTTATATTGCACACGTACACTGTATAAGTGAGGGAGTTTCAAACCTGGCACTCCAAGTTAACATGTTAGCTACTTGCGCTGCCGCCTCCCCCCATGTTAATATTCTCATTTGTAATAAATTCATTTGCTAATGAATTTAGTGTGTTTGTGATGACTAATTTAAAATTAAATTCAAAATTCTTTTATCTTTCAAACACCATAAAATGAATTTACAAAATTCTCACCGTATATCGGTAACTTGATCTTTTTAAGAGACTTGGACCTTCAAAACAATAGCTTCAGCCATGAAATCCCTCCACAATTCGGCCATTTGTGCTGGCTGCAAACTTTTTCTCTTTCCAATACTTCAATTTCAATTGGAGGGGGGAGTTCCTTCTACAATTTTATCCAATTGTTCTGCGCTTGTTTATCTTGATTTTTCAAACAACAAACTAGTCGGAGCAATTCCTTCTGAGATTGGTTCCTTATGGAAATGTACTTAATTTAAAGAGGTTAGGTATTGCTACAAATCAATTTACAGGTACAATTCCTCCCACAATCTTCAATGTCTCTTCCATTCAGGGTATAGATGCCGCCGGCAACAACTTCATAGGCAAACTTGAAGTGGATTTAAGCACAATTCCAAATCTTTGTTTCTTTTCTATTGGAGTAAATCAATTTTCTGGCAATATTCCTAGCTCAGTTTCTAATGCATCCAATCTGAAATCTCTTCAGCTATACGATAATGATATTTTTGGACCAGTTCATTTCATTTCAAAATTTGCAGTCTTTTATACTTAGGTATTGGATACAACCATTTAGGAAGTAGTGGTAATGATGACTTGAAGTTCCTTTCCACTTTGATCAATTCCACCAACTTAGAAAGGTTGATCATAGCCAATAATATCTTTGGGGGAGAGCTACCTCAAGTGACCGGGAACTTGTCGAAAAAGCTCGAAAATTTTGTTGTAGAACACAACCAAATGACCGGACACAATCCCGGTTGGAATATTTTCTCTTCAAAGCTTGTTGCAACTCTTTTATGCTAGTTCTAACAGATTCAGGGGCACCCATTCCTAATACCATAGGGATGCTTCAAAACCTATAAATGCTTGCTTTGGAAGAAAATGAATTCACCACAAGTATTCCTTCTTCTGTAGGAAACCTGACAAATTTGTTAGGATTAGATTTGTTCCACAACTACCTTGAGGGCAATATACCTTCAAGTCTCGGCAATTGCAAACAATTAACTTTTCTTGATCTTAGTGAAAACGTTCTTAATGATTCCATGCCTTTTACGAATTTTTCAACTGTCATCATTGTGGATGAATTTAGGTTTACATGGGAATCGTTTAACTGGTTCCCTTCCAAATGAAGTCGGAAATTTGAAGAAACTTGGGATCCTAGACCTTGGAGAGAACATGTTATCAGGAAATAATCCATCTAGCCTTCGAAGTTGTGTAAGTCTACAGTTTTTAGACATCAGCAGTAATAACTTCCAAGGCTTCATTCCTCCATCTGTAGTTTCATTAAGAGGCATTGAAGAATTGAATCTTTCTTACGACAATCTATCAGGAAAGATTCCAGAGTTTCTTAAGTCATTGAACTCCACCATTTTGGATTTATCTTACAATGATTTCGAAGGTAGGGTACCAACACAAGGTGTTTTCAAGAATGCAAGTGCTACTTCAATTGCAGGAAATGAACGACTTTGTGTAGGCATACCTGATTTTGAGCTACAAGCATGCACCTCTAATAGACCAATGAAGAGAATCACCTTCAAAATGAAGAAGATAATCTCTGTAATATCTTCGGTTACAAGCATAATGCTAGTGCTTATTGGTTTATTTCTTTACTGTTGGAAATTTTTAAAGAGAGGAGAGCATCAAAATAAAACAATGACAGAAATATAAAACAACAACAGAGATTGAAGTTGGAGAGAAAAACATAAACTTCATTTCATAAAAACACAGAATTTACAAGTCCCTCTTTTTCTTCTTCATTTTCTTCACTCTCCAACTCAATATTTTCTGTTCTCTTTCTCAATCTCTAACAAGAGATTTTCTGTCACTTTCTCTCTTCTTCACTTCACCAACTATGCTACACCATAACCTTTTTATAACCAAAGGTATGGCTTTGTGGTCTTCACCTACTCTACTTAAGCCCATACTTCTTTTCCCTAAACTTAAGTAAAGCCAATCTTGTAGCAAAAATCTCAGCATACTTTCGTGTACTCCAACAGCAAAATCTTTAACAACCAAATCTTGGCAAAGGGATTAAGATCCTATAGCTGACAAAGAATTTACTAATATGGGCTGCTAGATTCATAAGAGGAAGATCAAAAGTGAGCTGTGTTTTTGAATTAATGACTAATATGCAAATGCAATTTTAGATAAATTTTTCCACCACTTTCCAATGGACCTAAATTCTAAAGCAAAATAGGAAGTGACAGGTCAAACAATTAAAACTTCTAGTAAGAACTTGAAATATTGAACAAACTAATCCAAAGAAAAAAAAAAAGATTAGATAGATTAGTTGAATATCAACATCAGGCAAGAAAAAGAAACATAAAATCAAGACTTCATTTTATGCATAAGAAGTTTATTAAACCCATGCAAAATAACCTCAAGTTAGACCTCATAAAGTATAAAACATAATCCATTGATTGAACCACAAACCACCAAAATGTAAACTGAACATGCCTGTGTGCACATTAATAGAACCAACCAAACTAACAAGCTTAAAAAAAAGTGAAATAAATGCATTGTAACATCTAAATATAAGTAATATTCCCCAATTACCAACAATTCTTCCTTGCAAAATACTAACTAAACCAAAACACTATTTCCTTCGTCGTTATGATGAGGCATTCAGTGACTCCCAAGCCTCCTGTAGCTGCACATACTTACACACCTTTGTATTAACTCAGAGAGAGTAGTTGGTGGATCTAAAAGCAATGTCTCACTATACTGACAGTTAAATGCCATTGTCCTGATTGCAGTTTCCATATCCAAGTTCTTTATTTGCCATGCAACCTCCTGGAACCAATGCCCATACTCCCTCAATGTCTCATCTGGCCATCTAGTTAAATGCAACAAATCCCAATAACTCGGCTCTTCGCTGTTACTCATTCTTGCAAGAGGAGTTGCCGAGACTCACCTGGTGCTCGAACCCTAAATGTTTATCCTTCGGTGTTTTAGTTCATTTTGGTGAAAAAGAATGAAGTATGGGGTTGGAGATGGTAATACACAAACA
>CATIWJ010116339.1:0-19012 GCA_949640765.1 Croton laevigatus | reverse complement strand
GAATTTTAATTGTACATTTGATACTTAATTTATTTGATTTTTCTTAGTTTCACTTAATTTTACTTAATTTTCAAATTAAATCAAATAGGTATATCTTTGTTTACAATTGATTATCATTTGCCTATGGGTTTATTAAGTGTTTACTTCATTTTTATCATATTTATACTTAGCTTAATATTTTATTATTTAACTAGGATAAATTTTAAATTTACCGTTTTACAGCATTTTACTCTATGTGGTAAAAATTAACCAATTTGCAAATTATTCAATTTAATTATTTTCTAAACATTTAATTAAATAAATTTTCCATAAAATAATTCATTACTAAAATTTAATATAATTTATTTTAATCTAATATTTTTGGTAAATTACAGTTTGATCCTTTTTCTTATTATTATTTTTAGGATGTTACACCAATAATAAGCGACGGACAACCGACGACAAGCATCTTATTTAGTTAAATCATGACTTCATTTTTGAGAATTTTTTTAAAACATAGGGTTTCGAAATGTACAATCCCATATCAAATATTGATTAAAATTTGATATGATATATAAGTTAGACAACCTAACTACTTAGTCAACTTGGGTTGACCATTTTAAGCCAGTAAATTTGAGCTTAAGTAGTTGACGAAGGCAATTTATGTGAATCATTTTAAATGGGGCGTGATATTGGAACCTGATAATGTTTTCATTAATTAAACCAAAAGTGAACCGAATCAGTTGGTTCGGTTAATATGTGTTGATATCTATGATATGCGATTGAGGCCATAAACATTTAAGAGAAGAACTATGACCATCTTCCCTTTCCATAAACCTATCAAATCATGTTATTGACATAATCTTGCTCTTTTTCCACAAATGAATCACCTTCATCAGTAGCATTTATATAGCCTTCATCATTACAATCACTTTCATACTATATAATTACTCCATGAAAAATTTTCCTCTGTTTACTCATCCACTACAACATAGTTTTGATCAATCTCATGTTTTTCTTAGTTATGATCAATCCCTTGTTCTACCCCACATCTTATTGGCACTACAACCAATATATATGAAGAAAAGTTTACAATTCTCTGTTACAAGGAACATAAATATTATCTATGCTTCACATGACTCTACCTTCACATGACTCTACCAAATCATATATCTTTTGGATGCTCATATTTAGATAAGAAAAATAACTCTGAAATAAAGAAAACTCATTGGAGTAGTTGGAAAGCATTAGAAACGCTCTCCAAGCTATGACTTTGTTGGACATGGAACCTTTCGAATCCAACTTGCGGGCAAAGTTATACGATTTTTAAGTTTTTGTGATAATCTGACCACAGCTAAAGGTGATTTTGGTGCCCCATGACTAAACGGTCTTGGTCTTTGAGCTTCTGTTTGGTGTTCGTTGCTCCGCCGGAGGTGACGTCGCGGCAGTGGTTGACGCATCGGCATCTCCCATCTCTTTCTTCAAAATTTAAAATTGATGTTCATTTTTTTTCAAAAAATTGATATTTCTAGGGGTTAAAAGCGGTGCGGTTTGTGATGTTGAAAGTGAACTACAAGAGCTCACGCGCCAACTGTTTAATTGGAGTCCTCTTTCCATTAAATGTTTGACAAAAGGGGCGATGGAATAATTTTTAGGTAGTTTAGGGATTAATAGTACTCATTAATTTTTATAGGGGCTAAAAATAAAAAAATTGGATAGGTTAAAGGGGAAAAATTGTTATTTGCCATGCGATAGAGCCTGGTAGAAGTAGCTCACAAGTCAGTAGACTCCGGGGGCCGGAGCGAGGGTGGAGGAGAAGAGGCTAACTTAACTGCGTCGGCGTTACCTTGGGAACCAACCAGACAGAACTTACACTCGTTTCTCATTTCTGGATTCAAAACTCTTAAAACGGTTAACATGTCGGGCCGTAACTCTCGTAACTACGACAACAAGTCTCAACATGATCGGAACAACAGAAATTTCCCCAAAAACCAGAAGAATTTTGTTTCTAAAAGTCCAAACCCTAATCCTAATCCTACGCTCTCTAATTCCCTCAGAGAATCGCTCGCAAAAGAATCACAGGTTGCTGCCCCTACATCGACCGCCAATGTTTCAGCAGCCTCATCCAGTAGGGTCCGGATGGGTGATAACGGAAACTGGGTGTCCAGTAGTGCAGTAGCTGGCAATTTCGTTAGCTACTTGCCGCAGGATGAGGCAGTGGCTGCTGGGCTTACTGCCGAGGAAGGAGGATTGGATCCACTGGAATCGCAGAGAGTTGTGGATCTTTTAAACAGAGAGCTATCTCGGTTGCTCAAGTTGAGTCCCAGAGAATTCTGGAGAGAAGGTATTGGTTAACTTGTGTTCTCTTATTCATCTTTTTTTCCCCTCTAAGCTGGGTAGACTTGTTGCTAAGGCTTTTGGAGTTCTAAATTGTTTTTACACAGTTTGGCTGATAGTTTGTAATGAAGTGCTTAAAGAAACTTAAAATAGATTGGAGGATTCAAACCTTGCATTGTTGCTAACTTCAGAAACAATGCAAGTTTTGCTGCCCATGTTTGCTTTGTGTAGCCACGTGATTCACAATCATGGTGTAAGCAATCTATTTTAGCTAAATGACTAAATGATTTACGTCGTGTTCACTTCATAGAATGCAATAACAATCCCCCAATTTATCATTCCCTTTTTCACAGAGTACATAAAAGAAAAAAAAAGGAATAGTATCAAGAGGGTCTAGGAAGAGAACACACAAAGACCAGGGATTTTTTTCTCTCCATAGTTATATGCCCTCCTCAGTTTGATCTTTTCATTCCTCCTGTTGCACCAAATATATTAATAGGATTCATTCTATCCTATTTCGTATTTCATTATTTTCGATTCCATTCCATGTTCCAAATGCTGCCTGTTGGTATTTTGGCCTTTACCATTATTTTAAATGCATCAAACTTATTTATTTGTTGTTTTCTCATTCTTAATGTTATTGCTATTGCTATTGCTATTGTAGTTTCTCTATGGTTTAGTTAGAGTCTCAAGGTGCAAACCATTTTTTAAGAATATTTCTCTCTGACACTCATCTATATAACTCAGTGGCTAGTGAAAGTTCCTTGCATGAGTTTCTGGACAGCTTCCTAAAATTTAGGAGTAGATGGTATGACTTTCCACATCGTGGAGCTAAGGGCATCATTGCAGGTGTCATTGTTGGAGAGCTTGAGTTATGTCGTCGTGTTTTCATGGTATTGTATCGCATGTAGGTTCCTATGCTCAATTTGTTGCTTATATGTCACTTCATTCAGTTTTGTCTATTTTATTAAATTGATTTTGCTGCTGTGTTGTTGCAGATCTTCCAACAGGGATCCAGGTGCACGAGCTGCTGATACCCTTAGTTCAAGAGATCATTCAGGTGGGTTGTCTTACTCTGTAGCTATAATGTGTATGTGCAGAAAGTGAAGGAATCCACCTAAGTTTTTCTATTTACAAATATTCACAAGGAGAAGAAATAGATATTCAAAAAAGGTAAACCCATGAGGGTGTTGCAACAAAAAGCATCAATTGGAAGCATAAGTCTGCTAGGATTCAACTTGGCTTTGAATTTTTATTTTGGTACTTGCTGTACCAGTTGTAGTATCTTTCCTTGTGCATTTTGTTTACTAATTCTACATGTAGTTCTCTTGCAGGAGAAAAGGTTGCTTGACTTGCCTAAATTATTAGATATATGTGCCATTTACGGTCATGAGAATGAAGAATTAACACAATTGCTGGTATGCTCAACCATCACTTGGTTATTCATTAGATGTTTTATTCGGTTCAGTGTACTATTACTGATTCTTAATGCATAATGTAATTGATTTCATGATATCTTCTACAACTTATTGAATTTTAATCTTCATTATATCTCACACAGCAAATCCAATTTTATTTATCTCCAGGTTGGGAATGCTTTGCAAGCGCAGCCTGAGATCCATGATAATTTAACAGCTGTGATGTCTCATTATCTGGGCATTGTTCACACAATGTATGAGCGTTGCATCTCATCTTTGGAGGTAATTTTTTTATACATGCATATTGTTCCTTCCTCGTTAATAATCCATAGAATTGCTATCACTGTATGTTGAATTTCACAAGATGTGTCATCATTGCATCTCATGTATTGTTAAAAGGATGTAGCCACATTTTCTTAATCAAAAAAAATTCTCAAGACAGATTTTGGACATGTGATTGTAATAGGGCATTGTTTAATTTTGATTAATTTTGTTTTCTACTTAGGATCCGCAGTTACTTTTAGTTCTGTTAACTGAACTAGTCTATTATAGTTTGGATGTATTGCTCTCACTTGTTTCTTTGTAACTAGCAATGGATAGTAATGGATCTTTCATTTGTTGCACCCCCTGCAATAATATTTCTCTACTTTACCCATTGAATTTCCCCTTTTAATTATCTTTTGTATCTCTATTAGTCTCTTATGGCATAATTTGTATCTTTGCTTTTCTCACTTTATTTATCAAAAGGATAGTATGTTGTGTTACTTGTTGGGGGGAAAAAGAACTAAGATACTGAAAGCTTTGGGATGAAGTTGATGAATACTAGGTTTATGGAAAATTTAAATCCACCTCTTCCTTTTCTTTGTTTTTTATTTTTCTTCGGATAAAATAGATGGCATCAATATTCAATTTTATGCTACTGATACAAACTTTTCTTCATAACTTTTTATAGGTCTTATTTGCCTCCGGAAGCCATGAAGACCTTGGATCCAGTTCTCTTCATTATGATTTCTTGGATGTGAGTTGATCTCTATTGTTTCTATTATAATTTTTCGAGCATCATTTTTTTCCACTTGCTCATCATGGCTTTCTTCTCTCTTCCTTGTTGAATACTTAATGCAAAATAGACTTGCTCAAAATGAATTTCGTCTTAAGTACCTTGTCTTTTTGTTGTTTAATCGTATCTATCTTTGTAGTTTAAGAATTCTTATGTCCTCTTTGCAGGTGATGGACTTTATAAATGATGCAGTCGTTTCCATGGATGCTTTTGTTAATGCATACAAACCAGCAGCTGTATTCTTTTCATGCCCAATAGAAATGAGGTACCATGTTTGATTCTGGATATTTCACTTTATATTACTGGTGAAGCTGTAAAGTGTTCTCAATGTTGTGAAACTATGCTTCTCTCATATAAAATATTGTGAGTATTAACTGTTGGGGTTTTGTTCTTTTTCACTTCTACTGTTGAGAGAAGTGGCTTTAGTAACTTAAGCCAAAGTAGAAATCTACTGGATCGTTCTGGGCCAATAACATTTTTTGCCCCCTTTACTATAGTGATTTTGGACTTTAGGCCTCTCAGTATATTAGTCGTTCTTTTAAGCCCCTCTACTGATTCAAATGGTTACAGTCTCACCCTCCATCCATGAGAAAACGGTGAGGGGAGTTCAAACTAACGTCACATGCACAGAGGTTTAAATTCCAAAATGACATCATTTTGGATGTAAAACTCGTACTCCTCCTCATTGAGGCTTTTCTTCAAACACTTGTGTGCACTTCCTTTGCACTGAGAAACACAATAAAATATTGGTTAGCTTAAGGTAAAATTAAAGTATCTCATATCTTCTCTGCCCATCATGTTTCTAATTACTTCTAAGCAATCTTAGTTGTATCCAACTGTCCATAATTTCAAGCCTCCTATGTCGATTGGTTTTCACCATACCATGCCACCATGAAGCGACTGCAGTTCCACCTTTCCATCGTCACTTTCAGTTTTCCAGCGCCGGGAGATTGCGATCTCCATTGAAATCGCAGACCACAAAATCGTCTCCTCCACCTTCAGATATTGCACCACCGCCACACTCCCCTTTTCACCGATCGATGCCAGCCTCCATTGGTGAATTGATTTATTTTCAGTTCATATTCTGCAAGTCTTAATTGAGATTATCTCATTTACTTGATTGTGAGAATATCATTGATTAATTTGTTGAGTAGCTTGAATTTGCATGTGGGTCATGGAACGTCTAGCCGGCCCCGCCTCACAGTTGTGCTACCTGGAGCCGCTGACGGGTCCAGATCGGAATTGTCCATTAGTCGCCTTCTTGTTGTTTTTGTTTAGAGCAGCAATGAAATGATCCATCTTCCGAAACTTATGCTTTGATCAATCACCTGAAACCAATTTGAGCGATCATTTGATGCTTTCTTCCCATTCTACTAAAACCAGTTGATCAACCCTGCTCCTGTTGAATTGATTTCATCACCTCATATTTAAATTAATCGATCAGTTTGTGCTTCTCCTTCTGATCTTCTTTGAACAGCTGTTAAGGTATGCGGGTCACCATCTTCGACAAACTGAAGGAAATCCGAGAAGCGGTTGAAATTAATTGTTCTTGATCAGAGGTTGGAGATCAAAATTAATTGCTCCTCTTTGTAATTTACAAGATCTTCAAATGAATTTTACAGATTTTATCTTATATGGAGTGTTCTTGTTGAGCAAATTAACTGTGTTGTTCATTTGTGCATTTGAGTTATTTTATGCTTTGATAATTTATGTTGTTATTGTGGGAAAATCAAAATTACTGGGTTAGTCCTCCATCTAGAGGAAGAAGATGACTTAAGTTTCAAAATGGCCCCTGAAGTTTAAGTTTGTTTTTGTTTAATTGCATCAAAACGACATTATTTTGACTTTTTTTTTTGGTGTCTCACGCGCCTAACGTTAGTTTGAACTCCACTCTCCATTTTCTTATGGACGGAGGGTGCGACTGTAGCCAGTTTATTTAGTAGATGGCTTAAAAGAACCACTAGTATACCGAGGGGCCTAAAATCCAAAATAACTTTAGTACAGGGGGCAAAAAATGTTATTGGCCATCATTCTGTATGCATGTTGATCTATAATAGTACCACTAGATCTATCCATGCATCATTTTTTAATTTCAGAAATATTTTCCAAAATTTAGATCTGTCTTCCATCATGTTTGCAGTTATGGGAATGAGGAATTGTTGATCATGCTTGCACGATTGCATGATACTCTGCTTCCATCCTTGCAGCGTGGGTTCCGAATCATCCTGACAGGCAGAGATGATGGAATGATATCAAACATTGCTGTTAGTTTAAAGATGTTGTCCAGTAGAATTTTCAAGTTGGGCTGGAAATTGTTGGACTTTTGCTATTTAAGCAATGAAATGTTTACAGATGGCATTCCCATTCCAGTTATAACAAAAATGTTTCCAGCAAAGGTAGAGGACCCAGTCATTAGGGCAGATATACTGATTCAAACATTTAGAGAGATAAGTGGAGTTCTTTTATACACCCAGGAGAACCAGAACAGGGATACATTTCTTCAGAATATTGATAAAAATTACCATTTAATGAGCAGACTGCAGAGCTTACAAAATACTGGTGAGTGCCCTTATTACAAAGTCTATGTCATGTAAAATCATGTGTAATGAAAAATGCTCAGGTTTGATGACTTCTAGTAGTTAAGTTAATGGGTGGTACCCATGCACCTGCCCAGCTAGCTAGTAAATTTGTAAGGGTTATGGGATGTCATTATTATAACCTTCCCCTTCACATATTATCAACATCATAGGGGTAACGTAAATGGGGATTATGGGAAGGTCTGGTTCCATGTCATTACTGCTGATGATCCCACTTGCATATCACATAGGGATCAGTCATGTCATGCCTAGAATGGTATTGCCCCATATTTTAAGGTGCCTCAGGATTACCATATTTGTTTTTCTGATGACCAAGAAGCACTTTGTACCATAGGCAACTGAATCTTGTTTTTATTTCAAAGGTATGTTGCTATTGGTGAGTAGACATGATAATTCCCCATCCAACCACAATGCACAGAGTATGCAGGATGAAATTCAACATCAAAAAATCCTGATTGATAGATTGCTTAAACATTATGCATTGAATTTTTTTTTTTTTTGGCACAGTTATTTTTGAGGTTGAGACCTTTTAATTGATCCATGGAAGAGTAAAAAGAGTCACCCTTTATCTTGGTTTTTTGTCAAAGTGTACACTGAACTTTGAATGATCTTTAAGGCTACCTGGCAATGCCATGGAAATTGTATTAAGTGATGCTTATAATTTAATCTGTATCCTCCAGGATGGATATTCATGGATGATGAACAGTTACACTTTTTATCGGGAATAATGACATCTCTAAAAGGCACTTTCAAGGAGCAAATGACTATGCCAGCTGCTGTTCAAAGCAACAAAGTTGAGATGGATGAAGATGCTGCTATCAAAGAGTCCAGAATAATTCAAATAAAGGACCTGTTTCCTGATTATGGTAAGGGATACTTAGAAGCCTGTCTTGAAGTTTATAACCAGAATCCAGAAGAAGTCATTCAAAGGATTCTAGAGGGGACTCTCCATGAAGATCTTAAATCCTTGGATCCATCACTTGAGACTCTGCCAATGGCTAAGTCAGCTTCAACCGTTAGTAAGGACAAAGGGAAGGGAAAATTAGTTGAATCTACACCAGCCCCCTCAGCAACTCTAGTTCACCATACCAATACTGCAGTGGCTGGAGGGAGGCAATCCGAGAGTCCATCTGTTCCATCGTCATCTACACTTGGGAGGTTTGTTAGAAAGACTAATGAGAACCCAAATTATTCTCTTGACACTAAAGATGACATGGATGCTGCTAGAACTATAGCCCTGGTTCAGCAGTACGAGTATGAGGATGAATATGATGACTCCTTCGATGATCTAGGACTGAGTGTTGCAGAGACAGGGTTTGAGGAGGATGAAATGCTAAGTGAGAAAATCAGCAGTAAAATGGGGATATCTTCAAGTTCTGAAATCGAACACCCAGCCCATGCTGCTTCAAATACAAAGTGGGGATCCAGGAAACAGCCACAATATTATGTCAAGGATGGAAAGAATTATAGTTATAAGGTTGCAGGTTCAGTTGCAGTTGCAAATTATAATGAAGCTTCACTCGTTAGCCAAGCACAGGGAGAACTAATATATGGTCTTGGACGTGGTGGTAATGTTCCCACGGGTGCATTGAAGAATTTGTCAGAGTATGAAGAGCAGGAAACACAAAAGGAATCCGATGAACCTGAGGTAGAAGGCGGAAGGAATACCAGGAATCTAAGGGGAAGAGGTCGGAGGGGAGGAGGACAACGAGGCAGTGGAAGACTGAAGGATTTCCATGAAGAGCAAGATAACCAATCTAATGATTCTGAAATGGGAGGGAGAGGAAATGCAGGAAATTTCAGAGGCAGGGGAAGAAGAGGAAGAGGGGGAGGTAGTAATTACAGGAAGGACCGAGCAATGAGTAAGCATTTCTCTGGAGTGTCTGGCTTTTAGGTAACAATTTCATGGAAAATTAGCAATTTTGCTTGCGATACGAAGACAGCTGTATAGTTTATAGTTACTGTCACAGTACCTAAGCAGTGATTTTGGATCATTTCTGAGATTCTATATAAGGTTCAGTCAGCAATAGCAGAAAAGGACTGGTGGTCACTGGTTTGGCATATTGCTGCTTAGTTTTCCACCCCTGCGTGCGTGGTCGTGTTTGAAGAGAAGAGACTTGTGTTTAAAGAGTTGAAATAGGTATTTCTTTGATATCGGAAGTTTCAAATGGTCTCGATCAAATTTTTTGTTATATCTTTAAAAACGTCATTACATAATTAAGTTTCTTACATTTTGAGAGGAACGTATGTTTTATTTCGAATCTTTCAAACCTTTACTTATATTGCAGTTAAAAAAGTTTTCTTGAAGTAATTGTTTGGCCCTTCATTTAAAGGTTTTTTAATTAAAATATTAAAATTTATCATAAATAGTTATTTATTTTACAACATAAACGCAAACAATTAGCATAAAACATAAAAATATTAATAACCATGTAATAGTAAGAATGAAACATGGAAATAGAGATGTAAACGAATGAATGTCCCCCAGAAGGTTTGTAATTTGTACGTCGAGGAGTTTTTGTTAAGCTTGATGAGCTTATTTTCTAAATGGTCCACCTGCCGCCCTCTCATTACAACAGCCAGCTAACAGCAACTCCCTATTTGATATTTTATAGTATCATAAAGCAGCCAATAGAATGATAAATGCAGCATTCCCATTGGTACATATAATCCAGTCAGCACCCTGGATAAAAACGAATCATAGCCAGTCTAATGCACAGCTTGGAACTCGTCCGCATTACAAGAATGAAATCCTAAACCCGCCCCAATCTAAATTATTCGCTGTCCTACTATGAATTCTGGGGCACCTCACGCCTCTTCTCCATTATTGACTGCAAAATGCCCAAAATTTTTATCCTGTACAATTGCAAGAACAGAAGATCAACCAACTATTCCATCTTTCTAACTAATATCAATTTCATCAAACCATCAAAAGCAACATTTGTATATCCGAACTCTCAGTTTATTATCTAATTTAAGCGAATAATGAGGGCAAAATACAATACCTTAGCTAACATCCGCTGCTTGTTCAGAAACTGTGTCCTAGCTTTGTTGAGAACTGAGTTTGGGGACCGGAACATCCTCTGCAACACGAAATCAGTGATGCATCAAACAGAGAAACCAAAAAATTCATAATCAAAGAAAATTTTTATCAGTAATGCATGAGGAATGACTGGAGGAACATAAAACATAGAGAAATGGACCAATTAAGATTGCCGCATATGGTACTCAAAAGGCATTCAACATAGAGTGCATAAGTCAAAATTCCAAACACAAATGAGCTTTATCTGCAAGCAACGGGAAATGAAAGCATATATAGGGATACGAGGCAAGCTCACTTTTTCAGTGCTGGACAATTGATGTTCAACACCTTGAAGATATTTTTTCTTTGGAGTGAAACCAAAGACATCATGCAGCAGCTCATTGTCCTATTTCAACAAAATCAAATGTTAGATTATAATACCAGCAGTAAAAAACTTGCAAAATTCATGCAGAAACCAACAGACTGTAGGCAACAAAAACCAACCTGCATGTGCTTCACAAAACCACCGCCCAAAAAGTGCTTTAGAAAGTTCAACTGTCAAGAAATAAAATAAATGAAAGGGTTGAATACCATTTAAACATCAAAATCTCTGGGGAACAGTGTTGTTAAAGGCAAGAGGCGCCATCGAGGCGAGAGGGTCTTGCCTGGCCTTTAAGGACCGCATGTACAATTGAATATATATATAAATATAAAACACATATATAAAGTAAAAATTAAATATCAAATATTGTTATTAAGCTAAAAAACACAAATATTGTCCACTAATTAACATGAAAAGAACAAGAAACTTTAAATTGAATATCAACTTCACCATTATAAATTGACATTTATCATAAACTCATCATTTATATCATAAACTAAAACTACAGCTGCCTGTCCAATGGAAGAAATTAGTAGACTATAAAGCAAAATCAAAACTGAAGTAGATCATATATTCAATTTTAGAAAATAGTGCAGCAGCGGAAAAAGCAAAACTGAAGAAATTTTGGCAGCATAAAACTTTATAAATATGTAATTTGAAGATGAAGGAAGAAGATTTCAAGATAAGGGAAAAAAAGGAAAAGGAAAAAAAATATGGAAAACGAAAGCAGAGCAGCAGAAATAAAAAAATAAAAAAACGAAAGCAGAGCATCCGAAAGCTCCTCTTTCTTCTTTTGCTTCTCCTTTTCAGTTTTAATCTCCTTAGTTCTAGGGTTTTTTCTTTCCAATTTGTGGCTCCCTCTCTCTAGTCTCTATTCTCTCGTTTTTCCCTTTCCAAACTGAGCTAAGTTTCCCTTTTTCCATTTTTTATTTTTAAACCTCTAACACAGCTTGAAGCTTTAATTTGAAAAAAAAAAAGAGGTTATTTCAGAGAGGCGATCGCCTCACCACCCAACACCTCGGTGAGCGCCTTAGTCGCCTATTTTAGAAAGTCGAGTCGATCGGCAGAGAGGCGCTGGCCCCTCGCCTCGCTTGGTCGCCTAGGTGAGCGCCTCAGACGCCTTTACTGCTGGGGAAAAAATACAAAATGAAGAAGAGATCAAACCTGTATCAGTTGAGACCATGTAGAAGTCTGGAATGGATCTCCTCCAATCTTTATTGAAACCTCAGGGCAATAACCATACTAAGAAGACAGAGAAGTAAACAATCACAACCCCAAAGAATGGACGAATTGCATAAATGAAGATGAATAAAGTTAATACCTCAAGAAACTCCAATACATCCTTAAATAAATTCCTCTGGCTATTAAGATCCTTCTTAGCAGATCCCTTGCCAGCTGCCTCTGCAGAAAGGTCTCTCACTTGATTGAGAACTTTTGATCTTAATCCCTGAATATGCATTACTCCATCCCGAGATTTGTTTCCTTCTGCAACTGAGTTGTCGGTAGAATCTTTGGCTTCAGCAGCAAACTTCTCTAGATTCCCCATCTCAAAAATTAAAGCTAGTGCTTCACCGGCTGCAATGCGTATGGATCGGTCATCCTTATCCAGAAGAGTTGAAAGATAAGATATGGTCCTGCAACAATTGCCACAAGTAATTAAGAACAATTATTATTTGAATGTTATGTTCAAGCGGGCTATTAAAGTGAAGCTTAGCCTTCTATAATCCAGGATTCATCCGTAGCATAATCAACCCAGAAAATTGTACCACAACAAGAAAGAGAGAGAGAAGGAGAGAGAGAAGGAGAGAGAGAGAGAGAAGGGGGGGGGGGGTGTGTTTACATGGAGCACATGGCAAATGGAACAATGATGGGAGATTTAGTGAAACAATGTCCTATAACTTCCCAAAGGCCAAAACCAGAGGGACTTCAAAGCATAGACACAAAATTAAAGCCGAGAGGAAAATATTTCAGATCAAGCAATTACTCACTCTTGCCAGTCTTTGGGATCAAGCTTCCATCCATCCATGGTTGTTAAAAGAAATGCCCAGGCAGACACCACTGCTGTTATCACAGGTGCAGAAGGCTTGACAGCAACCACCTAAAGAAAATAGTACCAGTTAGTATGTGCAGCCAAAAAAAAAAAAAAAGCACTAAGGAATCAATAGGTAGGAACATAGACCATAAGTTGGTATATGCTATTATGTGAGATTGATATGAGTTGAATAACAACACAAGGTAAAACAATGAATTTGGAAACAGATACATACATTGGAGCCCAATTTAGGACGAACTAATTGCCACAAGATTTGCATAGATTGTTCTGTTTCTGCTGGTTCATTTGCCCCCACAAAAGTGACAATGGCCAAACACTCCAACAGCTGCAATTGTTTTTAACAGAAAAGTATTAGACATGAGAATAATTCCCATAAATTGTAAAATGAAATTTGTTTTATCCCATACCGATACTGTCTTTGTGGATTCAGATCCAGATTTAAGAGCTTGGGAAATAGGAGTAACAGAGTCCTCCAATATCTCACGTGCATTATCCCCACATCCCACTGTTAAAGCCAACAATCCTAGAAGAAAGATAACAATATAGTGCTAAGTGACTTCCCCAACCAAAACTACAAAAGCACGAGTAAAATGGGCTGAGAACTAACCAATGGTGTGAGATGCAAGAGCCACCTCTTTGCTAGACCCTTTTTTAATGCAACTAAGACATTGATGTAATAAAGTTGCAAATCTGAAGAAAAAAGAGATAAAACATGAGGAATATTCAACAAACAAATTTGTGATAATACATTGATGACTAGTAAACAATACAACAAGGAAACCCAAATAAATGCAATTGATAGATTAAAGAATATAGACGCAGTTCATAAATGATTTAAACAGAGAGAAACTATGGCAATAAACATATGTATGTATTCTCACTTCTTTTCCACAAACTGATGCTGCAAATTGCTATTAAAAGCGTCAATAATTGAGGCCAAGGCCTTTTCTCTAGTAGAACTCCTGTTTCCATAAAATTAAATTTAGTTAAGTGCCAAAACATCAACTTTACCAAAATAAACTGGAAAATAAGACAGTTAATTACGACCCAGAAAGAGCAATTAATTAAATAACCTTTTCTCATATAAAGCATCTAGAGCTTGTTCTAGTATACTATCTTTATCGAGCTGAACTTCTTCGTTGCCCGATACCGACATACGATCTGTATTCATGGTCGATGTAGAACTCTCACTACTATTATCATCGTCATCAGTATCCAACATTGCAAGATTTTTACGCTGAGCATTTCCTGCCAAATTTACCAAAGAAGCCGTCAACAAAACCTAAAAAACCCAAATTAAAATTTCAAACCAGAAAAAAACCCTAATTTAAAGAACACAATCGAATTCAAATTCTAGAAAAAGTTAAAAATAAAAGGAAAACTTACGCCTCCCCATCTTTAGTTCTGCAGTGACTATCGGCTAATTCTACGTCAAAAAATAATACAAGAACAACGACTAGGAATCTGAGAAGAATAGAATTCGGATGAAAACAGCAAGGGGACAAAATTTAACTGAAACAAAGCAAGAAAACAAGACGATGACGATGACGATTGCAAAGACGAAGACAAAGTTGAACCGAATGAAGATATAGCCATTAAAATTCTTGAGGTTATGAAAAGAAAACGTTTCAAAAGAGAAAATGGCATAAATAGGATCAAGCACGCAAATAAAAGGATTTTCCAGGCAAGATGCATATGAGGGTCAAGGGTTTATTCAGATCGAGTGGTATGGAATATTCGGCAAGCGCGTGAGAGGGAAACACTTCAAGTTTATTGTGTTTATTCGACGTGGCATTTTATGAACCGTACGATGGTTCTCGTACGTGGGAGTGAATTGGACATATGATTTTATTCCTAATTGGGCGTTGGGTAAAGGCGGAGTGTGTCGACGTGTTTGCATACGTGTAAAGAAAGAAAGTTGACTGTAGAACAGAGAAGTTCAGAACCTTCAAGTCAAGATTCATAAAAATCAAAAAAAGGAGAGTTCTTTTCTTTTTCATCTGACGTTAAAACTTTCAATACGACGTCGGACACGCCCCTAGAATCTACAAGAGAGGTCCAAACATATACGAGTACCTTCTACTTCTGTTCGTTTACCATTGGCATGATAATTTTTGTGGAGTTACAATTTAAATGCCAACCTGACGGTGATGCAATAATAAATTATATAATTTTCATAAATTCTAAGTGAAAAATTATGAAAGTACCCTCACCTTACTAACTCCAAAAGATTAAAGCAAGAGTAGAGCACTCGATGCTTGGCAAAAGTGTTATTGTATGCATCTTTCTTTTCTTTTTTTTCTAATTAACAAAAAGGAGGTAAAAGCTAGCCAAAACAGGTTACAAGCACATATCAGGTCAACTGCGTATATATATATATATATATATATATATATATATATATATATATATATATATAGAGCAATTTGAAACATGAAAACTCAGAGAAAGTACTCTCTGAAGTGAAGTAACTAGAGGGGGCTTTCTATACTCCCCCAGGTCAGACTTGGCCAGCTCCATGCCTTAATGATGGGTACCCTATCACTAACCAATGTTCGATCAATCTTTGTCCCCCTCCACAAGCTCCTCCAGACTTGACTGAGCCATTCGTGTTTAGTTTTAAATCTTCCCAAAAGGGTCTTCCTGCTGAAACATTTGTATACAATTCATAACTCTCCCTTCCAAAAATACACTATATATCCATAATTTTTCAAAATATTCATAAATTATATAAACAAAGTTATAACAACAATGAAAGGATGAGACCACAAAACTCAAGGGGTTGGCCTGGTGGCGAGGTAAGTCACCAAAGATCAAAAGGTCCTGGGTTCAAACCTTGGGGGTAACTAAAGGCAAAAAAAAAAAAGAAAGGATGAGACCACAAAACCATAAAATAAAAATACTCCAAGCTTTCCAAAAATTTTCCCCCTCTATTAGAGAAATTTAATTTAGCTACAAAAGGGACCATGTTGGATAGGCCCTTTCAGTTTCAGCTGAGTGAGGAAGCTACTGGCCGTAGTTTTGCCATGTAAACAGTTTTGTGCTTAAATCAACATCATCTACGAGCAGTTAAAAGACTTGAAACAATCTCTGGCCTAAATTTTTCATGGCCTTTCAACTTTGAGCAGAAGAAGTTTATATAGTCCCATTGATGTCACAGCAATATTATGAAGCACAGAAAACATAATGATAAAGAATGGGCTAAGAAAATCACATTTTTATGCGAGTAGAATCACGAGAAAGGTAACTGGTATTAGTTTGATCCTACAGGTATCATTTTTATTGCAGCTCCAATTGGAATGCTGAGGAATCCGAGGAAAACAGTAAGAAACCATTGCTCCCAGCTGAGAGGAGATGTGTTTGTATATGTGCCCATGAACTGAACAATGATGATTTGGAAGAGGACAGTGCAAGTGAACATAGCCATAAACACATAGTTCTTTGTTATTCCTCTAAAGACATTAATCTTTCCCATTTCTCTGGAGTTGATCTCATTGAAAACCTGAAGAAAGAAGTTGGCTCAAGAAAAGTTATTTCAGGAAAAGGTGGCAAAGCTACTTATGGCATTTTGATCTAAAATACAACAAAATGGAGTGATCTTTGTTAGATTCAAACTAAAAATGATAAAAATTACCTGACAAAAGACAAATGAATTAAAAATCAGTGTATTTAATATAAAATCGGAATCTGCGCCAACAAGATGAAAAATTGCTTTTCCTCTGGATTGAAGATACCAAAACATTGCAAATTGATACATTGACTGCCCTAGAATATTCCTCCACATTACATTGCTGATGAAGTTCCCTTTTCTGCCAGCTGGTGATATCCTCATCAGGTCATCATTAGGAGGCTCGCTGACTAATGCAACTGCTCCTAAAGGATCCGTGATCAAATTGACCCAGAGAAGTTGAACAGTAGTTAAGGGAGCATTTCCTATGATAAGAGCATACACAAAAAGATAAATGTTCATGCCGTCCTAAGGTAATCCCTAGATAAAAATCTGAATTGCAATATGTACTATTAGTCTGACACCTATCCAAATAGCTGCAGAAAAGTTGACAATCAGGACAGCTACAATGATTGTCAATTGAAACTGAACCAATTTTTGAATGTTTGAATAAATTGAACGGCCCCATTTCACTAGAGTCACAATTGTGGAGAAGTTGTCATCTAGAATTATAACATCAGCACTTTCTTTGGCTACCTGCAAAACAGACATGATTAAACTGAAAGTTTGGAAGCATGATAATTATTAACCTTAGACTACAGATAAGAAAACTGGCTCTTAGTAAACTTTTATGATGCAATACAGATGACTCCTGCAACTCGAGTACATCCAATGGACATGATTATACATTAATATTCACATAGAATCTACGCTCATCTCTATGCATCACAAAAGTAAAGATAAACAAAGAGGACCAACCTCAGTTCCAGTAATGCCCAACGTGAGTCCAATGTCTGCTTCACGAAGGACTGGAGCATCATTTGTATCATCACCAGTCATAGCAACAACATCCCCAAACGACATTTGTAGGTGCTTCAGTAGCACATACTTATCCAAGGGTGAACATCGGGCTATTACCTGCAAAATGTAATAGCAAATATTACAAGTTCTATACTTTTTAGAGGCAACAGAAACATGCATTTGAAGCTACTTTGAATTAAATGATCCAAGGATAACGCAAATGAAAACAAACCGATGCACCTGAATTTTTGGAATAAGTTCTAGCAACTCTTTCTCACTCTTCTCCAGCAATTTCGGTCCTTCAATTGCTACGCCTTTATCAGTCAAAATTCCACATTCTCTAGCAATAGCCTTTGCAGTCGTTATGTTGTCTCCAGTGACCATACGAACAACTAATCCAGCTGATCTGCAAATTGCAACAGACTCCTTAACACCAGGCCGCACTGGATTTTTAATACCCACAATACCTAGGAAAGTGTAACCTTTGAAAGGAATAGATCTCTCATCAGAGAATTTACTTCCCATTTCTAAGTAAGCAAAGCAAAGAGTTTGAAGAGCTTCACTAGCAAATTGATCAATTACATTCTTCAAATGATTGACTGATGCTTCATCAAGGGGAACAACCTCACCATCTGTGTTTATACATTTATCACAAGCAGCAACAATATCAGAGGCTCCCTTAAAGTGTGCCCGAAAACCTCCACCAGGAAGCTCAATAACTACACCCATTCGTTTCTTTGTAAAGCTGAATGGTTCCACTCTCACAATTTTCGCCTTTTCTCTTTCTTCTTGGAAATTTCCTCCAAGTAACAGCCCAAATTCTAAAATAGCTGCTTCAATAGGTGATCCCAGTATCTCAAATTTGTTATCTCTATCACTAACAATTTATCCCCGTGTTATTAAATATTGATTCAAGTAAAAGTTGCAATACAACATTTGGAATGGTCGATCTAAAATTAAGAGCAGTCTTCAAACTACCCACTTCCTTGATTTCCCCACAAACGCATGTTTTTATTACAGTCATATGGTTAGTAGTTAGCGTCCCAGTTTTGCCACTACAGATAGCTGTGGCAGACCCAATGGTCTCACAAGCAGCCAGGTGGCGAACAAGTGCCTTATTGTTCATCTTCTCAAAAGCAAAAGCATGACTCAATGTCACAGCCAAAGGAAGATCCTCAGGCACTGCAACTGCAACAACTGAAACTGTGACAGCAAAGAATTCCAAAATTGCCATGGCATCATCACCAGACCAAATCCAGTGGGTTCCTTCTTGAAGCTTATGCCTAAATAGTCCTTCCACCAGGACACCAAATGTTACAACAGCTAAAAATAAACCTATTTTCCCAAAAACAGTGGCTACACCATTTAATTTAACCTGTAGAGGTGTTTCATCATCTTCTCCTTCACTTAGTGACATTCGTTTCCCCCACCGTGTTCTCATTCCAACAGTAGTAACAAGCATTTTGCATGACCCATCCTGAACTTTGGTACCATAAAGGAGAAAAGGATTAGTAGCATTCACCTGAACTGGATTGCTCTCTACAGTTAAACCGGATTTATTAATTACCAATGAAAACCCAGAAACGAAAAGTCCATCAGCTCGGACCTGGTCTCCAATGGAAAGATGAACAATGTCACCAGGAACTAAATCATAAACGGAGACCTTTTGCCTCAAGCCATTTCTAGTAGCATGAACTGA